>VYZW01048905.1:0-109456 GCA_013401315.1 Balaeniceps rex | reverse complement strand
ACAGCCCCATCTCTTTCAGCCTGTCTTCATAGGATAGGTGCTCCAGCCCTCGCATCATTTTTGTGGCCTCCTCTGGACCCGCTCCAACAGCTCCATGTCCTTCTTGTGCTGAGGGCTCCAGAGCTGGACGCAGCTCTATGAGAGATGCAGTTCTATGAGAGAACCAGGGCTGCACATAACAGATCTCCATAAGGTCTCACCATGGGGGATTGGAGGCATTGCTTTGCATTTACCTTGGAGGTAAAGAAGACATGTGCAGCAAGATGGGAGACCTCCCACCTCATCTGAGAGTGGCCCAGGACCAGAGGAAATGTTGTCCAGGGCTGACAAAGACTCACTACATCTCTGTCCCTCAGCCCCATGCTAAGTGCCAGGAGCAAGGAGTTACAGAAGCTTGTTCTGGAAATAACTTCACTGCTGCTGCCTTTGGAGCAGCTGGACCAAACCCTTCTTGAATGAAGCCTGTCAGGACCAGTCCAAGCAATTAGGCCTGGGTGCTGGTTTTTAAGGAGTCCAGCAGTCTCCAGATCAGTGGTCCTGGGAGGATGAGCAAGAGAAACTGCTCTTCCAGAGATTTTCCAAGAGGAGCCCCACATCACCTTGAGAATATGTTAGTTTTACTGAAGCCATACACCTCACCTTGGACCTTCAGTGCCTCTCAGATAAAGTATTCCTCAGGAAGTGCAAAGGCTGGGGAGTTAGGAGCTGTCTCCTGATGGACATTTATTAGTAGTAACGTACAGAAGTAACGTACAGAAGAAGGCTTTCCCAACCTTGGATCAAACACAGCATAGGCAGGGTGCACCCCAAATGAAGAGCAGTTGAGCAAAATGGCTAACTACCCTTTCGGCTTGCAGGTGGGGCTGGATGTTCATGGGTGCCTAGATCAAACTGAAACCCATGAGCTACCTCCTGAGTTTTGATTCAGGTATTTTTCTCCTGTAAGTCATTTGGATTCGTTACTATGGTGTCATTATTTGGGGAGCTGACATTGAAAAAATGGTCCCACCACACGGTGAGGGAGATAGATGTGAGTAAAGACCTTTGATTTTTTGGCCTTTATCTTAATTACGTAATTGGAATGCTCTTGCGTGGTTTTCTCTGCTTTTTCTATTGCAAATTGAATGGGTAATAATGCTTTGTGTTTATAGGTAACCATATGATGTGCTTGCTTATTGGGCTAATAATTACTGGGAAAAGATTAGCGAAGAGCAGACATTTGAATAGTCGTTTGAAGTCCATTCTTTTTTGGTTAAACAACAGAAAGGGTCGAGTGCCTTGACTGGTGCACCAGCCACTCACTGGATCCATAAGATTTGTGTTCCCTATGTTCTTGGGCTAAGTTAACAAATATTTACAGGCTGAGGCTCTGATTCAGCAAAGCGCTCAGCTGTGTGCTTAAATCTCCTTGGTCTCAGTGTCACTTAAATGCAACCTTGTGCAACTTGCTAAATGTGAGGACCTTGGATTTTTTGGATAACAAAGACAGCGTGTGTCATTGCCAAACTAAGGGTCACCGAGCCACATTGCTGGCTAGCACAAAGCTCTTCATCCCTTTTGTTCTCTTTTAAATGGTGAAATAGCAGGCAACTAGGTGATTTTCACATGTTTTTACTTTTTTTTGTGTAGCAATGTTGTTGATTTCTAAATGACCTGTATGAAAATCTTTTAACCTGGATTCTGAGTTTGGAGGGTTCACACTTTTTTCATTTGCTTTTTTTTTTGTGGTGCTGGTACTGCTGCAAGGCAATCAGGAGATTTTCTCACATCCGCCAGGTGAAGAAAGATGGCTGAGAAAGTCTGATGTCCCTTTTGTGAGTGAAAATGCAGAAGGACTCACTCAGCAGCTGGCCGGGGGGTCACTTCTCCACAGAGCTAGTTCATCTCTGAGTGAGGCTCATGGAGCACCTCAGGAGATCAAATCCCCCTTATATTCAGTGTGTGCGTTTCTTTTTTCCTTGCTCTTGCACTCCCTCTGCTGATCCAAATGATCCATTAGAATAGAGAAATGCTGGTGCCAGAGCAAAGCAAAGTGCAGGGTGAAAGCAGCTGTACAGCAAAAAATAAACCAGCTCACCCCAGATGGAGATTACCTGAAGTTCAGGGGGAAGAAGGGAAAAAAACATAGTGAGAAACGGAGATGTGGCAAATACAGTCCCAAAGCAGGGGGCTCCCAGCAGTCCCAGCCTGAGCATGAACTGCTTCAAAACCCCAAATTCCTCCCTGTTGAAGCCCCCATCTCTGGACAAGCTCAAAAGTGGTGGCAACTTCTTCAGTGGGCCAAGATCCCATCTACAGAGTTGTCTGAGGGAGAGCTGAGCTTCCTCTTCTCTCCATCAGTGGCCATAGCAGACGTCATAGGATTCATGGGACAATTCAGGCTGGAAGGGGACTCAGAAGGTTTCTAGTCCAACCTCCTGCTCAAAGCAGAGTCAGCTTCAGCAATCAGACCAGGTTGCCCAGGGCTTTCTTCAATTTGGTCCTGAAAACCTGCAAGGATGCAGACCACAAAACCTGTCCCAGTGTTCGACATCTTCACGATCCAGCTAGATCTGCTTCAGCCCCTCTCTAGGACAGCACCAAGGTCTTGAGCTGGCACAGCCAAAGCTGTATCAGGCTGAGGACACTCCTGCACCTCTGCCTTTGTCATCACTAAAACTAAGTCCTTCTGGGTACAGAAGAGAAGCTCAGCTGAACCTTTGGAAACAAGCAACTGCCCGGGTTTAGAAAGTAAAGCTGCCAACCTCCTTTCCTTGGTGCACTCACACACCAAACCGGTAGTCTCCAGAGCTGGAAAACCAGACATCCAGCAGTTAAAGACAAGAGACCCTTTGGCCATGGCTGGTACAGTCTCACCTTAGCAGGTCAGGCCCATAGGGCCCATTTCCCACCACTGACAGATGCGCCATCAGTGGAGAAAGGAGGCAAGGCCTTACACCAGTGCCAGCAGCTTCCCATTCAGCTTGCACCTTGAGGGGCTTCAGCATCTGGGGACCCTTTACATGGCATCATCCCCTAGACTCCCCTGCTGCAGTGATCCCAGACAGAGGTAGGGTTGCTCCCAGTGGCTGGATAGGGTGAGACATGGTGACCAGTGTTGGAAGGGCAGAAGGCAGCTCTCCACTCCTCCACCTCTTTCTTCACAGACCAAAGCTGCTGTCCCCTGCTCTCTTTTCCTTCCCCATCTTGTGGTGACAGCTCAGGTCATAATGGCTCTCTGCAGCCTAAAATAACCAGGAGGAGATGAGGCAGCAAGGGGGCAGGTGGGATTCACCTTCCTATACCCTCTCCAAACCATGGCCAAGGCCATGTGTCTGTCTGTCATCCCCCTTCTCTGTGGATGCCTCTTGGTCCTTTGGGGTGAACTTCAGCACGCTGGGTGCCTACCCCTCAAAAAAACAAACCCCAAATAAGAAGCCTCATTGTTCAACCTTGGAGGCAAGCTTTGTAGGCCAGAAGAAACATAACCCACAGGGGCCCAGTTAACCTTTCCCCAAACCGCTTCGCCTTTCCTAAGCCAAAAAGATGAGAACTAATGGGGCTGCTGGGAAGCAGGAGAGAAGCAGAGAATTGCTCTGTGTGTCCTTTAGAAGGTCCCAAAAGGAAAAGGTCTCTCACAAGGAGTTTATTTTCATTAAAAATGACAGGCCCTGCTCAACCAGTCAAATAAACAAAGCAAGTCTGTAGAACAGCAAGTGCAAAAGGTCCTGGGTTATTTATAAAGGGCTTTTAAGTATATTAGGCCTAACACCAAGATAAATCAACCCTGCTAGGATTCCAGAGGCATATCACATGTGGCTCTAGCTGTTGTCAGCTTTGTGCTGGAATATATTTAGCCTCCTGTTATCTTCCAAACCCTCCCTGCTTTTTCCCTAGGGACTTCCCTTTGAAAATTAATACATTGAGACCATACTCAAGCTCCTGTCTTCAGTCGCATATTGACCAGCTCAAACCTTTCAGAAGCATTCAAGTCCTTGCCGTTGCATTCAACAGGTATTTTGCTGCCCAGCGTGTTGTGGAATGGTGAAGAACCCTGTTCAAGACCAGGTTTGCTTAAGCCAACAGGGTTTTTTTTCTGAGACAGGCTATTCAGTGCAGAGGGTCACCAACTTCTACCACAGCGAACTTCAGTTCAAATAAATCTGAGGGATTACTTCTCAGCTGGTCAGAAGGAAGATGAGGATGTTTGGATCTTGTGGGGCTTGTTCACACGGCCGGTTGAAGACCCTGCAATCCAACTAAATAAAATGTGAGTGATTTGTGAAAGGGGCAGTAGGAGTTGGCTCTGCTACCTCTGGTCTTTGGGATGTGGGAACCATCCCAAGGCAAGCTACAGGAGCAATGGAGGTAAGAGGAAGGCTCAGTCTAAAAGCTGGCTCCTTCACTTTGACAGCTGGGCCCAAAGCTTACAGAGCAGCTGGAAGAAAATTAAGGATCTGGTCCACCTAAGACACAGATATACCTCATTTTCTGGCAACCAGTTCTTCATGTTCAGACCCTGAGCAAAGCTAGTGCTGGGAAATAGCCACATGTTGGGCAGCTGCTGCTGCCAGCTCAACCTCTCTTGCATTTCAGATCATTCCTTACAGCGGCATGGGCACAGGAGAACTTCTTGAGTGCTTTCTTCTCCAGTCCCACCAGCACAACTCTGTACCTTCCCAGAGCCAGGGTCCAGCCCAGGTCCAGTACGGTGTGGCATGCCCAGGACTGCACAGAGCAGAAGAGGTTTTCAGCTGGAGATTGGCTGTAGAGGTGTCTACATGTAGGTGTTTACTGCTTGCTAGGCATGCAATCTAGTGTCCTAACACAGGTGTTTCATATCGTACGTGGTATTTCCACTGACTTCCAACTGCCACAACAGCAGGATGTGGGTGTCCTCTGGGTCTATCTGTCCTTCCCTATATCTCTCAGATATCCTGATGCATGTCAATCAGTACCAGATATTTACGCAACTGCATTACTCTGTATGTCCCAGAAACTTGGGGACAACTTGGGGGAAACTTGTCCCATATAGTGTCTTGCACTGCAAAGCTAGGGATGGTCCCATTTCCAAGTCTCATTTCTGGCTTTAATTGTTCCAGCTCTTGTTTGGAAAGGACGCTACGTCAGGGGAGGGGACTTTTGGGGTAGAGGAAAAATGTTCTTAGAGCAATGTTCAGATGGGTGCCCATCCTTGGGATCCCAGTTCACCCACCAAATAACTTGGCTGTTTGTGCACCCCTGCTGGAGCAATCTGGACAGCTGGATTCACTCTTCCAGAGAGGTTCAGGACAGGGTTCTCATCTTGGTTTTGTGATGAGGTCAGAAGCCTCTGTGTGCCACTGCCTGGGAAGGTGATGACATTCTTTCATCATCACAAGGCCAAGGCCAACATCACAGGTAAGGTTTCTGAAATGCAACAGAGAGAGGGAAGTACCTGATTTGGGGAATCCTTTGGATTTTATTTTCAATGCCAATGCCTCAGCTGTTTTCAATTTATTGAAATTAACTCCGGTTTAGTAACACCCAATAATTGCCTAATTGGTTTGAACTAATTGACTACATACAGACCAGGAGATGCCAGCTGGTGACACCCTGCCTTTCTGAAAAGGCTGTGGGAATTGTCTGCAGGAACAATTGCTCAGCAGGAAAGGCAAGTTTTGCAAAATCAAGCTTCACTGTGAGAAAAAGCTGTGGTTTTGCTCAAGTAATTCCATTTTTTTTGGTCTGTTTGTTTTTCTTCCCGGAAAACTCAAATCAAATATCTTCATTTGGATTAGTTTAGTGCCAGACATTTGCTTTTAACTTTGTGCCACGACACATGGAGCCCCAGCAAGCTTCTTGCTTCAGCTGAGCTGTGCTGGTGATGCTTGTGACCATGGCTCCCCTTCCCCTTAGCCAGACAAGAAGCAGAAGAAAGCACTGAGGTTGAGGAGAATAAAAATTTGGCTATTGGGTCTTGTATAGCAACTTCTGTAGTCTTTTGACCCCATAAATAGGAAATGAAACTGGTTTTTCCAGGGTGACACTCAGCTCTCCATCTTAAATACAAGCGTTAAAAGATCATCTGCCTTAAAGACAGGAGTTAGCCAAATTTTAGCAACCCCATAGACTCAGATGATCCCTATGAAAATCAGGGATCCAGCCTCACTGCTGATTGCTTTTCTTTCTTTCCTCCATCCCTGCACTCAGCAACTTGCTGTTTGATGCCCCAAATATTTCTGAGGGGAGAATCAGACTGGAAAATGCCGAGGGTCAAGGGGATCTCTCCTTAAGCCATTCAGTCCAGCAGTGCTGGGCTAGAACCAGCAATACCAGCATTGCTCTGGCCAGCCATAAAATCCCAGGCGAGTATTTTCATGCTGGAGCTGCTCACAGACGGTTAATTCCTGGAAACTTGCACCAGATGGCAGTGCCAGCCCGTCTTCAGCTTCATCTCTTAAATAACTGAAAAGGCAAGCTCTGAAGCATCCCTGAATTGGTTTAGGGGTTTTTTTGTGTGTGTTAATGGCTTATACCTGCTTGAGTGCCTGAACCATGCAGGTGTGCCTCCTTAGGTACCCTCTGCTGTATCTTGCCAATATCCTGGGAGGAATAGATGGATAGGAGAGAAAACAGCCATCACTACGTTCAGGGCAAGGAACCATTTATAGAGGTGAAAGCATGGCTGGATATAAGGGGTCAGAACAGAGTGGGGGTGGAAGGTGCCAAGAGCAAGATCAAGGATGAGCAGCACAAGCCATCAAGAAACTGTCCTGTCCATTGGTCTAGTAGATATTCCCCACCTCAGCTTGTACAGAGCCCTTATAAACGCACGTGTATCTGGTCACTGATCTCTGCCCCCACGTGCTGTGGCACCGACCGTGCAGTGATGCTAAACAAGTTTTGTTGCCGCTGAGTCTTTTCATGCTCCTTTCCGGCACCTCCCAGGGGCCCAGCTCTGGGAGACAGGCTGCAGCCACCACAGTCAGCCTGGCCGTGAGCATTTTCATCACCCTGATGTATGTTCCCAGTGCTCCCAGAACCTGTCAGGGAGCTGCTCAGTAAACAGCAACTGGATTTACAGAGCTCGTTCCTGGGCGGGAAGCGCTGGGGGGTTGACAGGCCAGATCCTGCACATACTGGGTTACCTCTGGCCATGTGGAATCACAGCCATGCAACCCAAAGGGCTTGTCCTGTTGCGGTGGGTGGGAGGTAGAGCTCGCACCATGAGCCCTGACTTACGTCCTACCCATGCGTCGGCTTGGGTTGCGATGCAGCATGAGCAGGGCTGTGTATGGAAGCACCTCCTGCGTGGACACAGGCGGTGTGATGAGCAGAGCTGGACACAAAACAGGCCTGTTAAGATATTAGCTGGGAAAACTAAACTTTCTCTGTACAGGCCTCCGACATGCTGGCCTGAAAAGCAGCAGCCAGCGAGCTGGGGCTGGCCCTGTTATCACGCTGGGGACACAGAGATTGAACTGTGTTGGTTGAAATACACAGCTTCCCAGCCTGATCCTTCTCTGTCCAGCATTTTAGGCTTATTATTTCTACTTGAACAAGAATGGGAATGTGATTTACCTGGTCAGATAAGAGCCTGGCCTCCCCCCTACCCAGAGGTGAAGGATGGCTCTGGGAGGAGGCAGGAGAAGATGGCTGGGTTGAGGAAACCAGTCTGGCCTCACTGGGACATGGCCTGCTGCAATAATAAGCACCTGCTCTACACCATGGTGGTTTGAAAGCCCTGGTTGCAGCCGGCAGAAATTTCCATCCCCCATTTGCCCCTGCAAGCACAGCCTGATCCCAGGGGAATTCTGCATCAGAACGAAAATATGTCCTAACATTAACATGTGCAAAGGTTTAGACCAGGCTGTCAAACAAACCCTGATCACTCATTGTTTAGCAGTTATGGATCCAAGCTACATAAATTGGTGACAGAATATGCTGGGAATTCGTCCACCTTTCTCTTCTGGAAACCCTCAAGGAATTTAGGCATGACATGCCTAATGACCCTGCTGATCTCTTCAGCCAGTCAGGCAGATGTGTTTGCAGGTGGTGCCAATACCCTGCGTGACAGGACGAACACCGTCTGACCAGGGAAGAGTTCAGGGAAGGACCACAGAGGGCAGGTTGCAGGCAGCTTGGAGTTATGTACCTGCCCAGGGTCATCTCTCCCTCTCTATTCATTGGGAAACCATTCAATAAAATGGTTTCCTTATTCTCAGAACTTCTGAAGAACTTCTGACTGAGAAAAAAATATGAAGTTTTCAAGTTTTTCACAGAAAATCAGAGAGAATGGGGCAGATGCAGTTACTTTTGCTTGGCCAGTCCATAACCAGGTCACTTAAATGGCCTACCATAGTTCACATCTCTGTTGCACCCTCATCCAACTCAACCACCCAACTTCCAACCCCACAAGCGAGCCCATATTCACCCCTGTTACTGCAGAATCATAGAATCATAGAATCATAGAATGCTTTGGGTTGGAAGGGACATTTAGAGATCATCTAGTCCAACCCCCCTGCAGTGAGCAGGGACATCATCAACTAGATCAGGTTGCTCAGAGCCCCGTCCAACCTCACCTTGAATGTTTCCAGGGATGGGGCCTCCACTACCTCTCTGGGCAACCTGTGCCAGTGCTTCACCACCCTCACTGTAAAAATTTTTTTCCTTATATCTAGCCTAAATCTCCCCTCCTTTAGTTTAAAACCATCACCCCTTGTCCTGTCACCACAGGCCTTACTAAAAAGCCTGTCCCCATCTTTCCTATAGGCCCCCTTTAAGTACTGAAAGGCCGCACTAAGGTCTCCCCGCAGCCTTCTCTTCTCCAGGCTGAACAACCCCAACTCTCCCAGCCTGGTCATGCAGGCTAGGCTACCAACCCTGCCCAAAGCTGGGCTGAGCCACAGCAGGTTGCTCAGAGCCTTGCCCAGTCAAACTAATACAGCCCAGTACATGGTTAGTCTTCATCACTGTGAGACCTTGCTGTCACATCTGTGTTGAGTTGCTCCGCTTTGTAAAAGCCAGTATTCACTGCAGCAGGGATTTGAACCTCTGTCATCCCTGTGCTATAGGATTTCCATATCCACCAGGCTCAGCTAAAACTGCACACAAACTCCCTTCCTCTCTGGTTTTGATCACAAATTCAGTCTGGGACCTGAGAAACTTTTCTCAACTAAGGTTTCATTGAAATTGTTATGTTCCCATGGAAAGTTTCACTTTCAATTAAATTAGCATTTTTTGATGGGGAAAAAAAAATCAGAAAGCCTTCCAGTCAGTTTTAGACAAATTTACTAATATCTACCCCAAAAGAGACCTTCATGGCAGACTTTTGTTTCACTACCAAGATGTTTGGGTAAGGCAATCTTCTTTCTGATGTAAAAACATGGCATGGAAAGTTTTGGCTTGGTGATATTAATATGTCTGTCTTTACTTGATTAGGAGTGTTAGTGTTGGCCCGCCTTAGTTCTGTTGAAAACCTTTTCTGGATTCAAAGCATATTTATTGCAATCTCTAAATTCTTCAGCTGAATGGGGAAAGGAGGTTGAAGACTTAATAAAGACTTCCTTCCTCCCAGTGTTATTTATTCGTTGGATAAAGATAGGCTAAAATAAACATAAATTACTGGTAAAGACTTAAAAACTTCAGTGATTAAAACATGATTCTCCTGTCAATGCTCCACATAAATTCCTTGATTCTCAGGATACTATTTCTCAGTTTCTCCAGTTCAGCCTAAATCACCTCAAATGGCAGACAAAGCCAGCCTTTATCATGAATGAAGGTTGCAGATTTTTGGAAAAAAATATTCTGAAATGCATGGACAGTTCCTCTGATCTCCCCAACTCGTAGATCTGCAGTTCATCAGTCTTGGTCAGATAAGGTTTCTTCTGCCTGACCTCCTGTCATATTGCAATAGTTGCATACGTTGTCCAGCCCTGTTCCTATGTCAAACATTTGTCTCTACTCTGTGCCCCCTTGAAAGGTTGTCACTCACTGCTTTCCCTGACAACTCCCATGCAGAAGAAACATCCCTCTTTGGAAAAGGCTTGATGATTAGGAGTGGACCAAAGCTGGCAGCCCATGTTGCCTTCAGGGTTGTCCCAGTCCTTGCCTGAGAAGGACACAGCATGGAGCTCAATTCTTTAAACAGACATGAAGCACTTTTGGACATGGGTTTATGGCAAAACATTGATTAGTTTGTTATATGGCAGAGGCACCGTCTGTTCAGTCCAAAGTGGTAGGAGAGCTAAAAGAGTTCAACTTGAGGCCACTCGAGCAGTTACTGGCAAAAACACCTCTTTTCTTATTGAAGCTGCTTATGTGTTTAGTCCTTGGAAAAACAGATCACCTGAGAAAAACACAGCAAGCATGTGCTCATCATTTGGCTTTTGAAAGAGAATAAATGAGAAAAGACTATGCATTTCCTCTGGTGCATCTCCACATTCAGATCCCAAGGCACTGCCTGCTTTGTGCTTTCTGAGGTGGAGCTCCTTGAATTAGGGACCAGCTAGGGCAAAGCATGCCACACATGGGAAAAAAGGAATGGTTTCTGACTGCTGAGCATGCTAGAACCCAACCAGTATCCAAAGAGACAGTCAGGCAAAGGGTTCGACACCAACAGAAGGAAAGGGCTTTCCTTCTACACGATGCATGTAATTAACTTGTGAGACTCGCTGCCACAGGAGGTCATGGAGGCCAACATTATGCATGAGATCACAAAGGATTTATTCAAAATCGCGGAGGATTTCATTGGGACAACTTAGCACAGTGATCTGGCTGCAACTTCTGCTGCAGGAAGTCCCTAAAATGCTGATTAACGAAGGTGGAGAGTCTGCCAAGTGTGTTGCTCTAGGCATCTGTGTTTCTTGCAGTCATTCTTCAAACATCTGCTCCACTGTCAGAAGCAGCATATTGAGATGCACTGGCAGTGTTTAGCATTATTTATTGACCAGGGTGGCAAGGAAAGATCGGGGATTAAGGACATAATTCTTTATTTAATAGGATGTGGAGGGCAGATTTTCAGCTGCTCTAAATCAGTTTAGGTTCCTAGTTTTCCATGAGGCTCTGGAGATTGACCCCTCCCAAGAATCTGTCCCTCTTTGTTTTTTTTCAGACCAACAGGACATTTCCAGCATGCCCTCATGAGCTCCCCTTGCATTGCAAAGGGTCCTAGCAAAGCCCCTGAGACTTGCTGGAGGTGCACAAGAGTCTCTTCATGTCACTTTGCCCTTTGGACCTTAACAAGACCCTCACTGCAGTATTGTGCCCACACAGGCCATGCAGATGTATGACGGAGACATTCAGACACTTCAGCACCAGTCAAACGCAGGGGGCAATCAAGGAGCAAGCCAAGGGGCCTTTCTCCAGCACCAAGCCATGCCTCTTCCTCTCTCCTCCCCTGCTCTTGAGCCTTTTTCTCTCCCTTCAGAAGTGCCTTCAGCAAGGAGGGGAGGATTTCTTAGGAGAAGTGCCCCAAGACCAGCTAGTTTGGGAGATTTTCAGTGCAGCATGGACTTTACTTAGCAATGAGCAATGCACACCTCTGGGGATCTACCAGCCACTTGAACTTTGAGTGGCTGGGGGAAGGTATACAACATGTCTGCCAAACTAACCACGACAAGGCAAGCCAGGCCTTCTCAAAAACAAAGGCAGAAACACTCTCTTGCCAGGAGAAAAATAACATGCATAGTAAGCACAGCTTGGCAGCTCCTTCCCATGGGACCACTCTATCTGATCCTACAGGATTTGCCGCCATTTCATAAAATTGTGAGGTTTCTTTCCCTGTAAGTCCCTAAATAAACTTTTCTAATACCCATAATATGAACTGATCCCAGATGCTCCAAAGACGGATGGCTGTATCGCAGATCAGTATCAGATACTGACGTAACACTCAAGATTTTTGCCTTCCCCACTTCCCACTCCTTATGATACCATATTTCACAAGAGTAATTGTTAGCAATCCTCAGCCAGCAGCTCAGAGGCTGGAAATGACATGTAGAGAGGAGATCTGCTCCTGCTCCAAAGGACTTACGTCACCTGACGGAGTTTCTGTAGGCGACTAGGGAGAAATGTTGCCTCCAAACAGTAATAATGTGGCTGTCAAGTTTTGCGGTTCCTGCTGGTTGGCACAGACTCAGTCTGGGATGGTGGCAGTCCAAGGACAACAGGTGACCTCAGCCTTTTCTCTGCTGGTTTGATTACCACAGACCCCCTGCAGAACTGACATCAGCTGCCAAGCTATTTGGGATGAGAAGCTTGGGATTTATTGTCTTCTGAGACCAAAATACCATGTTGCTGCTGAAGGCTGTGCCTTCCACCAAGCATTGGCAGGGCAGTATGAAGAAGATGCGATGAAGAAGATATTATGTGTAGCTGTAGATGTCAGGGCTGTATTTTTGCCTGCGATAAAATGTACCTGTGTGGCAAGGTAAAACTGATCACCTGGTCCTCGTCACGTGCTAAAAGCAGAGACAGTCAATGGGCCTTAGCTGGAAGTGTTACATCCCAGCAAGCTTTATGTGAGACTTCCTTCTTCAGTTGATTAGCTGCAGCCTATCAATTAGTCTCACGGAGGTCTTCTCAGGGGTCTGTCCTACAGAGGACAGCCCAAGGTCTGGCTTCATCAGTCTTCTGTCTCACACCAGAGTGAGCACTTGCCTAGGAAAGAGCATGCAAGCAAGGCTGGACTGCAGTAAAATTTCCCCAAAATATCACCACTTGAGTCAGAAGAGTTGCGTTTCTCCCTAATAAACCTCATTGTCTTTTTCTTCCATTAATTTGTCCAGGCATACGAATCCTTTTCTGCATTCACAAGACTCTGTGGTCAGGAGATCCACGCTGAGCTACGCAGTTGGTGAGAAAGCAGCTGCAACCAGGACCAGTTTAAATATGAACCAGTTCCTACTGGTTCCAGAAGCAGATGCCTCCCAGGCCTTGGTTTGGAAATTGTGTTAGTTTTACGTATTTTCTGTGCTGCCAAAAGCCACCAAGCAAATCCCATGTTTACACATGCACTCATGCAGAGAGTGACTCATCCATGCTCCATCTCTTCTTGTACGGAGCCCCAGGAAGGTCTTCAAACAGCAGATTACAATCTCTGGTTCTGGACAATAACTTCTCTCTCTAGCTGATGTCCTCTGGGTTTCCACAATTTTTTGTCAGCATCTGTCATGGATGCTGTGACCTGGGTAAGACTGAGGATGCTCCGGCAAAGCTGAGGATAGAGCACATTAAGAGACCTGTGATGAGCAGTGCACTGGAAGATGGGAAACAGCGAATTAAAGTATCACATCCCCGCTTGTTTATATGATTGATTAAATGTGAGTCCTGCAATGGCAATGTCCACCCTGAGCCAGTGGCTTTCCCAGAGTGAGTCGGTGGGTTTCGGAGCATGGACCGCCTCACCCTAAAGCAGATGCAGGGAGCGGAGCTGTGTCTCTGCTGCGCAGGGGTGGCCAGGCCCAGAGGTGGACCAAAGCCTGGTGCTTGCCCAGCACTCATCACGCTCATTTTGGCCTGGATGCTGACATGCAGGAAGATCTTCTGGGTGTCTTGTCTGCCCGGCAGTGATGCTGGGCATCACTCCAGGTGCATGGGGAGGGCTGAGCCAGAGATGGCCCATCTGCACTACAGGGTAATACCTGCAGGAGGACACCCCAAAGCTCCACAGGTATATGAGGCATAGTAGCAAATGTAGTAGCAACCTCAAGAGCATGGACTACACCGTCCTGCATTTCAGCTTTCCTTCTGCCTCCAGACTAGTGAATCCCACCCCACCTAGCCACGTGCACCAGCCTGCAGAGCCCAAATGCAGACAGCAATACCACAGGCACCATAAACACTCCTCGCCCTCACAGGCTTTCATCACCCAGCAGCCAGCCAAGGCTACTCCATAAGCTCGAGTGTAACAGAGACATATTTTGGAGTTAAACATCCTGCAATTCAGAAGGGGCTGCCAAAGGAAAAAAATAGTTTCCTTCCCTGCTTTAAATTCTTCAGGCTTTTTACAGCTGGAGACATCCCAGGGTCTTGCTGTTCTTCATTAGTCTTCTCTCCCTTGTCCCCACTGGGTGGATGCATCTCTGATCTCGCACAGGCCAGGGGTACAAGTATTTGGACCCCTGAAAACCCAGTGCCTGACACCAGGAATCACCATCCTTTGTCCCCAGTGCCAGCTCCTATGTCCATTGCTGTGCGATTATGGAAGCTTTCACTCCCGTTTTGATCCCTCAAGACAGCACCGCTATGCTCTATGAGAGCACCTCCTTTCCTAGGCATGCTTTGGAACTTTCAACCATCTCTGAGATAGAAGAGGAAGGCACTGGGTCAAGCCTAGGGAGAGATCTCAGGTGTCCTGCACCCAGTTTTGTGTTCAGCATCAATTTCCTTCCTTGCACCAAAAGAAACCTCACCAGAAGGTTGCCCACTGCTCTCTAATGCCATTCCCTGCAGGAACCCCTGTTCTTCATCACCAAAGAGGAAAGGCCCTTCATAGCAATCATAGCCAGCAGCAGAAGGTTTTGCTAGCTCTGCCCATGACCCTGGGAGGCTCCAAGAACATCTCTTCACCCTGTGGCATCTTACCATCCCTCTGGGTCCAACCACTGTCCCATGTTCACCACCGGTGTGGGCGTGAGCTCCCCAAGGGAAAGGATACCGAGGTGCCAAGGGGTGTTATTGCACAGACAGCTGGATTTACGCTTTCTTTGTCTGGTCCAGACGTCACTTTTCACAGCTCATTGCTCTGCTTTGTGTCCAGCCCTGCTGCTCCCTCCCTCCTCTCCCTTTATGTATAGATATTTTATTGCAAACACTCTGGCTTTTACGACCGGATTTTTCATGCTCTGGACCACTTCCCCCATCAATTCTTCTGTCACTTTTACTGTCAGCTGCTCCTGGATAAAAATAACAAGAAGGGCCAGGTTTCATAAGCTGGTCTCCGTGCTTAGGAAAACCTGCAGGGAACAAGGGGAAAATTACATTGAATAACCAGGCTACCTGTCAGGAGAAGCAGTTGCTAATAATCATATGCTGGGTGAAGAGCATGGTGCACTTTAACTTACTATTTAATTGAAATGCTGTTCTGTTCTTCTTTGAGGTCCTCTTTTTCTGGCCAGAGAGTGACCGGGTGTTCATTAGAAAGCCCTCTTAGTCCACTCCAGCCTGAGCTGAGAGCAAACAGATACTGCTGTAATTCCCCAGTGGGACCCTGTCCCCATCAGAGCTGCGCTCTGTCCTCCTCCCACCCAACCATGGGACTCACCAGCCCCTCTCCCAGGAAATCCCCAGTGATTGATGTAAAAGGCATCGTGCCATGAAGTAAATCCAGAGGAAAACTCATCCATTCCCTGGAGAAGTTCATGGACCCAGGGCAGGAGGGTCTTCCCTCACAGCCCCATACCAGCAGGGGTTCTTTAGGAACAGGAAAACCTCCACAGCCAGGAAAGGCAGCTGGTTCTCTTTGGCTCAGGCAGTCCTTGCTGCACCTTGTGAGATTTGCAGCCAAGAAATCAGAATAATCCCAAATTACACACTCAGTGCAACTAATGCTGGTTTTCTGCCACCACTAAATAACTAGAAAGGGGCTCTCTTTTGCAGATGTTCATAAAACCCACAATAACTCAGCCAAGTAGAGTTGATCCTGCTTCTGTTGGCACAGCACTTGGCACGACTTTGGCTGGGGACAGCTAGCACTCTCCTAAATGATTCCCCAGCACCAAATCCAGGAGTTAGCGCTGGGCTTTTCCCACCAGGCAACTTGCAGACAGCCACCTCGCTCTGGATGTAAGGAGTGTTTAGCAGTACGGATGTGCCTACATCATTCCCGTTGAGCTCAAGGTAGTAGAAAATCCCCTGACACTGGCAAATTTACTGTTGCAGACATAGGTGGCAAGTGCAGATGAGCTGGCATTGCAGCTGGCTGCCCTTCTGGCCTGAGCATTACTCAAACTGTAGAGCTTTGTAGGACTATTCCTTATGGGACCAGAAGTCAGCGTTACAGCCAGGGACTTTGCCAATGTTCATGTTTACTTACAAAAAAATCTATCGTAGCTCATCCCCAACAGCAGTTCCCACCTGCTGTGAACCAGCAGATCTACTCTCTGCTGGCCGCTGACTCCAAGAAAGCTCCATCTCCCTGCTTGTCCTCCTTGCTCAAAGCTGTTCTCCTGGCTTTCTACCCACAACCCAAGCCAACACGCTGGCCCCAGTGTTAGCAGCTCCCAGACACCACCTCCCAGCCTGTGCCTTTCTGTGCATCCACCTTCTGCTCCTCTTGCTGTTCATACTCCCCAAAAGATCTTCCGTTTAACCTTCCCACACCTGACCTTCCTTGGTTGGTTCTCAGCCACCAAAGAATGGGCACAATCGGGCACTTTTCTTCTCCACAAACCACAAATGTGGGCTGCTGGTTTAGCTCTTTCTCTTTCCTTTCCAAGGCAGGATTAACTGCCCTTCATATGGCAGCTCACAAGGCTTAGTGGGGAGTCACTTGAGCAATGCTTCCCAAGGTTTCAGCCGCGTTGTGTCATGCATGCCCAGCACACTGCTCTGGAGGAGAGCAGCTCAGGAGGCAACATCCACCAGACCACCACCATGCGTGGGGCACCAGTCCTAAGGCAAGCGTGGCCTCCACAGCGTGGCAAAGGGGAGAGCAGTGTCCCATTAGCCATGCTGAGATCTCGGTGCCCGCCCTGGTCATGGAGGCATAGATTTCTACAAAAGGTTTCTCTTTCAGTAGACTGCCATTTTCTGACAGAACAAAAGCCAACTCTAAAAAACAACCACTGCTCCAGGAAGAGAGGGAGCAAAATTCATTTCACTTTACTGCAGGCACCCAACAGTTAGGCATTAAATCCGAGTCCGTCATTTAAGCTCTTTCTCTGGGTAGCATCTGAATGGACCATCCCATGAATAGGTAGCTGAGCCTTTTCAGACGTTGACTGTTCCTGATAAAAATACCTTCTTATGAAGGTGGGAGATTCTCCTTTAAATCTATTAATATCTGCCAGAGAATATGGGTTAGAGTAAGTGAGGGCTGAATTTGTCATAGAATTCAGTTCCTCGCAGGGAAAGAAAGACTTGATTTAGATGTTAAAAATTTTCTTTTGAAAATGACACTGAGAAAGAATTTCTCAGTGCTTTTTCACAAGCATGGAAGGGAACGTGGTACAGCAGCTCATAAACACCTGGATAACGCAGCAGCTCATCTCCAGGGATATGACTTTCATTTATATTACGAACTAAACAAAGTTACTAAAGTTGCACAGGTTTTTTCATTTGCATTAATTAGACTGAGAAGTATCACAGACAAAATGACACGGTTGTGACTATAATTGGCAGGAAAGCAGAGTTTCCAAGTTGACAGGAAAAAAAAATTTCCTGTCCAAACTGGATTCAAATCAGTATATGTATAACTTTTAGCTTCCTAGAAACTGGAAGCTTTCCAAGCATGGTGCATAATACCCAACAGAACTGGCATTTTATCAGTTCCACAGCCAGTAGCAGCAAAATAGAAACTGATACCAATTGCACCGCATTGCCGCAGGCAGCACCCACGTTCCCCTGCTCCTGGGGTTAATCGCTGTGTGAACTCACCCAGGGCTCGAAAACCGTCAGGTTCAAGAGTTCCTGGACCATAATCCTGGCCAGGTTCCACTGAAGCCTAACCTTGGACTCAGTGAAATCACTTTAAACCCAAGTTTTTTTCAAATGAAGAATTTTGTGTTTGCCGAATTAGTATTTTCCCATGACCCTTTTACTTTAGCAAAAAAAGAAAATTAATAATTCCGGTTGCTACAGCAGGTCTTTCATATGTCTATCCTTGATTTTACATGGACATCTGTGCAACCTCTCCTACCCAAGCAAGGGCGAAGCATGCATAATATAACCGCATAGCTAATAAAAGCAGTTCATGTCAGAGACAGCCTGGAAACAGGAGATAAAATCGCATGTTAAAAATAACTTACACCCAGGCGAAGTCAAGGTTGAAAGCAGATCAGCAGTTTTCAGGTAAGCAACTTACAAGGTGTAAGTGCGAAAATAAAGCATTACAAACACTGGAAATTCACTTTACGTTTAAAACTAAAGAAGTCCAAGCATGTTAATGCAAAGAAATGCAAAGTTAGGACAGCCAAAAATATTAACTCTGCCCTGTAGCAAGTCCACACAAAACCCATTTCGTTATGATAAGTGCTCTAATTCTGGTTTTAAGTCATCAGATAGATTGAGCTGCCCAAGGTCACATTTGATACTTTCACTTTTCTCTTTTGTGATGCAACTCAGGCAAAATTAACAAACGGACGTCAAGAGCTTTAAAAAAGCAGTTTTGCAAAAGTACATGTAGGCAGTGGAATGTTCTTGCAATAACAGTCTTATTGCTGGAGTTGTTTAAATCTAGACAAGGCACTTGAGAACGAAGCAAAGAGACAATCTCGTTCTGCTCCTGCCGGGGCATGTGGACAGGATGACCTAACAAGTCTTTCCCATCTGCCATCCCTGTGGTTCTCTGAGAAATTAAATCCCAGGAGACCCAGGGCCTGATCCTGAGAGGTGAACCCAGCGGACTAGAATTCACCCTACTTAGGCTTACTATAAATAAGTTTGTGTCGGGGCCAATTACTGGCATTTGCCTCTTTCTCAGTCCTTTAAGTCAGACCCTCTTGGCATTTAATGATGTGATTTTTCCAGCGATATATGGACTGCTCTCACTTCCATGTTTTTCCCAGCCATCTGGCTCAGAAACGTGGGCTGGCTTGAATCTAGGGTGCCAATGCTAGAGAGGTGGGCAAAGATGTCAAAAAAAAAAATCCCACACCCTAATTTTGCAAATATTTGTGCAAAGGAAAAAATGAATCTGCCTCTCGTGTCTACCCTCTTGCTGAGTTTATAGCGAGTATGCCAACAGATGACTTTTCTGGCAGGAAAACTGGTGTAAAGAGCACACATTAAGTGAATACTCGAAAATATTTCAGGAGGGTTAATTTTCATTGCACAGCCCTCATCCTAAGTGTCATTAATCTCATCAAAGATCAAAAACATTACTGTTTAATCTGTGTACCCTACAAAAAGTTAACCAGACATGAAACTGTCACTAACTGAGAAATATTTACTACAACTAGATGAAAAATAATATCCAATAATGTGTACAATCAAGAAAACCTTCATCCCCTAGGGGACAAATTAAAAACAGAAAAGGAGGCTAAGTTCCTGGCATGTGTTATTTAACTGAATTACGCTTCTCAGCCTTCATTTCAGTTTTTTCATATGTGCCTTTCAACCTGAGGAAAGCATTTGACAACATTTTAGAGCTGTTCAAAAATCTTGGTGGGAAACTACTTATTTGTATGAAATCCACCATTTTCTGACAAACTGGGAGTTTACACAAGAAGTTTCCGTTTTTCATGTAATAATTTTAGACAGCAAAAATGCCCTGGGACAGACATTTCAGTCCATCTAATGGAAGTTAGCAATTAAGCCCAGAGTGAGTTGCTGAGAATCTGAAAATTATTTGCACTCAGCTTTCAAGGACGGAAAAAGTGGAAGCTTAAATACACTAAAAATTGCATGATGTTTACAGAAAATGTCCTTTTTTCACATGCGCATCCGGGGTAGAAGGTAGCCTTCTAGCACATCAAAATATCTTCCCTACATGCTGGCACTGCTAACAAGTTCAGCAGCAGCGTTGATGCCAACCTGCTGTGTCCTGTGACTAGCAGCTACAAGAATGTGCCATCACCAGGGTTACCCCTCAATGCCCTGGATTCCTTCTCCTTCATGCCCCGCTGGGTCAGATGCCATCAAGGTATCAACCATGGAAAAATCATGCTGAACAAAAAAGATGGCATCTGACAACGACAGGAGCTTCCAAGTTACATTCACCAGCACACATGCGTATTATAATTTCAGAGGCAAAAGTGGCTAGAGGATTTTTCCAGGCCTTTTCCCACCCACACAGAGATTTGAACCCTGGCCAGGACTCCCTACATCTGTTCCATAAGAATGGGTAGAGGAGTGTTGCCTCATGTCACTTTTTACAGTGCTCCACGAGTCAATAATGAACACCTCAATCCAGGCCAATTTCAGTCCAGAAAAGCGCTCCTTGTCACCTCAGCACAAGATATAAAGGAGCCTTTTGGTGTACAGATGGGTGATTTGCTCCTTCTGGTCCATTCGCTGGTTTCCATTTGCCAAGTCCTGGCCACTTTCCACATCCACAGCGGAGGTGATGGGTGGACCCACTGTGTGGCTGCCTGGAAAGGGGCCACTGAGCAACAAGAGCATCAGAGGTGAAGATGTCCAAGTTGAATGAAGAAAATGTTGACCTGGTGCCCTGACATTGGTAAAGACCTGGGGACATTCCTGGCTCTCTTGGACAGAACCACATCATGCATCTGAAGAAAAGGCAACAAGAGGAATGTCCTCCGTGCCCTGGTGTGGTTATATTCGTCATCCCTACCCCACCACCCAAGGCCTGCGTCTGGAAGGTGCTGAGTTCTTCCTGGTGGAAGAGCAAGGCATTTTCTTTCCGTGTCCACATGGCCTCAGTACTTCACAGCTTCCACTCAACCTGAGCGGGCTTTGGGAGTTGGCAGCCCTTCTGTTACAGAGATAATCTGCAATAATCAGATCAATAATCAGTGATAATTGAAGATGACACCAAGCTGAGTGGGGCAGTTGACACGCCTGAGGGACGGGATGTCATCCAAAGGGACCTGGACAGGCTGGAGAGGTGGGCCTGTGCGAACTTCATGAGGTTCAACAAGGCCAAGTGCAAGGTCCTGCACCTGGGTCGGGGCAACCCCTGATATCAATACAGGCTGGGGGATGAGGGGATTGAGAGCAGCCCTGCGGAGAAGGACTTGGGGGTACTGGTGGAGGAAAAGCTGGACATGAGCCAACAGTGTGCACTTGCAGCCCAGAAGGCCAACCGTATCCTGGGCTGCATCAAAAGAAGCGTGGCCAGCAGGTCGAGGGAGGGGATTCTGCCCCTCTACTCGGCTCTGGTGAGACCCCACCTGGGGCCCTGCGTCCAGCTCTGGAGCCCTCAGCACAAGAAGGACATGGAGCTGTTGGAGCGGGTCCAGAGGAGGCCACAAAAATGCTCCGAGGGCTGGAGCCCCTCTGCTACGAGGACAGGCTGAGAGAGTTGGGGCTGTTCAGCCTGGAGAAGAGAAGGCTGCGGGGAGACCTTAGTGCGGCCTTTCAGTACTTAAAGGGGGCCTATAGGAAAGATGGGGACAGGCTTTTTAGCAAGGCCTGTGGTGACAGGACAAGGAGTCATGGTTTTAAACTAAAGGAGGGGAGATTTAGGCTGGATATAAGGAAGAAATTTTTTACAAGTGAGGGTGGTGAAGCACTGGCACAGGTTGCCCAGAGAGGTAGTGGAGGCCCCATCCCTGGAAACATTCAAGGTGAGGTTGGACGGGGCTCTGAGCAACCTGATCTGGTTGAAGATGTCCCTGCTCACTGCAGGGGGATTGGACTGGATGGCCTCTAAAGGTCCCTTCCAACCCAAAGCATTCTATGATTCTATGATTCTATGATTCTATGATAATGAGAAATGCATTTGTGGGAAAGGCTGGGGCCACACTGGGGAATGACTCCGTGTAAGGAAGAGACAACTGCATGGTCCTTCTCATGAGATTTTCCCCCCACTGAGCAGGAAGGCAGGCAGACCAGCAGGTCACCAGGCAGGCACTGAGCTCAGGGATGACTGGACACATTGGCAGTGATGGAGATGACAGTGCTGTGGTCTCTGCACCTCTCCAAAGGAGTTGGCTACAGAAAGCTCCCACCAGCAGAGCCTTCTCAACACAGTTCTGGGAAAGCTATCACAGGAAGCGTACAGTGCTACCCAGCCCTCCCAAGACAAGACATATACCTGCTGTCCACAACGGCAATGATGTGAGTCACATCTTCAGTCCAGTCCATGCAATGCCTTGCCCTTCCCAAAGTGACTGGTTCCAAGGGGGAGAAACTGATGTCCGTTCATCTGATCCCTGAGAAGAGCAGAGGACAGTGAATAGGCTGCAAGGGTAGAAGGAATTGGGGCTGCTCTGTGCCTGGTAGATTCACGCTTCTGAACCTCTAGCCATGAATGGAGACTACTCCTCTTCAAAGGAAGACCATGCTCCTATCGCAGTCAATGGCAAAATGCCCAGTGATTTCAGTGGCAGCAGAAAAAAGCCTTGCGAAAAAAAGGGCAAAGAAGGGCAGCAAATTCACAGTTGCCATAAATGTGCTTGCACGTCAGCTTTCTATCTGCAAAGGCTTTGCGTGAGCTAACCTCATCCCCGTCACCACAAGCCGTCAGCCTGCGTGTGGGTGGTCAGGGCAGCATTCACGGCAGGGCAGACGTATATCAACGAGCTGCTGAGCACCAGCGCTCTGCTCTGCTGAGAGGGGAGGTCCCACGTGCTGAGATCACCCATGTTAGGTAGTGCTCAGGAGAAACATGGATTGTGCCCATCCATCACGCCAGACTAAGGAGACAGATGAGGGAAATCAGGCGTGGGGCGGGGAGCTTCCCAGCATTGCCACACAGCATCGTCTTTCAGTGTTTGTTCATTCTCTATTGATTTCAGAGCCCGTGTATGTCATCATTATGCCATGCTGCTGACACTGTGCAGAGGAAAGTGATAGTACTGGTAGGGTGGCATCTGGGTATCGTTTCAAAATACAGCTTTGCTCTGGATTCTTTATTGCCTAGGAAAAGGAACAGAGCCCAGGCTCCAAGGCAGCTTGCCAGGCAAGGATCCTGGAATCTCCAGCTCTGGGCAGTTCACCTGATGAAGCATTCTGAAGGCCCACAGAAAGCCTGGTCTGCCCAACAGCCTCCACACTAAGCAGCAGAGAAACATGGCAGGAACCAGTTAGACGTGCACTACAGTCTGTTTTGCTAGGAGCTTTATCAACCCAACGGGGCCTGCTGGCATGTCACCGCCCTGCAGTACTCCAAGGTATGGGAGGGTCTGGACTATACTCCCACCATAAGGGTAATTATTCTTCATTTGCCTGGCTCATCACATAGGCAGTTAGTCTGGTGGGGCAGAAATGGCTTCTCCCTTTGTCTATTTGCAAAACCTCTCTCCTGATAATCCTACAGAGTAAATTTACACATGATAGACTTAGAGATACAACTATTTTCTGGGAGCTATGTCAAATTTTTTTTTTTTTTCAGGGGGGAAGTCTTGACAACCTTTTGAGGGAAAGAAGAAGAAATATTTTTTGAGGTGAAAGAGGGAGACAGGTGTAACATGAGCTCTCATCTGTGGCCGTCAGGAGAAGTATTAGGGCATTGGATTCTCAGGCATTCATCTCCAGCTCTTGTATAAACAGAAGTCTAAACCATCAAGGAAAGGCTTTATCTCCCAGGGAATTTAACATTTTCCTTGAGTGCTCTTCAAAGGAAAAGAATGTAGCTCCAGAGCTGGGCAACTTGCTTTAAGCCATCCTCATGGTTGATGTCACCACGGATAAACAAAGCAATTGTGGGGCCAACCATGACAAAAATGGCAAATTCTTCCTTGAGCAGTTACATCGAGAGCTACCTTGCCAGCTCTGAGGGCAAAGCAAGCTCCTGCCCAGCTGGCCAGAGGGCTCTTTGGAAAGTGGAATAGACCCTGAAAAGGCCACAGACACCTAATTGCTGACCCACATTGTCATAAGACAACCACATTTTCCTCAATGGGACAGAAAAGCCCCAAGATAATTGTACTTGAGGCCAGCTCTCCCTCATCATCGCTCACCTTGCAAAGTGCAGGGTACAAAAGCAATCTATAATGGTGTAGCCGTGGGGTCACAAGTGGATGACAGGGGCATCATTCCGAATAAAAACAAATGTTGTGTTCTCTCTTCCTGAATTTGTCTGAGAGGAATGAAAATAGGAAGGAGTAGTTTGCATTCATGTCATGTTCTCACCCCCATCCTCCTGATTCACCTACTTAAGAGGCAGTGCAGATTGAGACTCCCTCCAGATAAGGGCATCCAAGTTTAGGTTTCCACCACCTGACAAGTCAGGTACCCAGGTATGTCCTCGGGAAACCTGAATGCTCTGTTTACTTAAATCATTCCACAAAATTGGAAACAGTCTTAGGCAACTGTGCAGTCTTTTCTGCAGGGTCTGACAGAAACCCATGCCTTTGGCTCACGAGGGTGCCAGACCAGCATTTCTCCTGAATGCTCTCCTCAGCATCTGGTCTTCAGGAGTGATCTAAAATTCTTGTTGATGCTAAAGAAAAGTGTTAACAATGAAAATGTCACCTTGTCTGGACAAATTGAGTGCCACTGTCTGTTCAGACTCTGAATATCCCTTCCCCTAATAATGCCTTCTGCCCTGATCTCTGTGCTGTCCAGCCTGCAAGCCACCTGCCTAGCAGAAAGGCAATCAGCCAGAGACATCCAGAACATATCAAATGATAGTGAGAAGACCTCCACAAAACTCATTTAAACATTGCAGATTAGAAAAGATTCATCATTTAGCCAGAAAAGGGTCCCTGTATAGTCTCCCATTCCTATGTTTTTCTGTTTGAAGCAGCCTGGATAGTCTGTTAACTCTCTGAGGAGGCACCTCAAAAGAACCACCATTCTCCAGCTCAATGCCATGCTATATTAATACAACCCCTTCATTTCCAGAGTTCAGAAACGTTCGTTGGTCTTCCTGCTATTTAGATGCCGTTTCCCACCTAATTCTTCCAGTGGCTTCACTAATATTGGTGGAACCTCCATTCAAATTATGATCATCATGTTTGATATGGGTTTCTTGGTCCTAGAAGGCTACATCTGAATGTCAGCCATGTCAGCCTATGTCCACGCTAGCTCAAGAAGAAGGATTCAAGAAAAAAATCTGAGTCGTCAGGCTGCCTAGCTATGTCTGAACCCAAGGTCGGTATATCCTCAGTGCTATTGCAACAGCTCCATTTGGTGTAGATGTCTCCACACTGTCAGTTCCTTCAGCATGGAGGCTGAGACAATAACCTAACCACATCCATTTTCCCACTAAAATAAGAATTTCTTTGACGCCATCCAAAATGCCTTCGTTCCCCGGCTCCAGTGCATCAAACTGCGCATACACCACCTCTTCTGGACACTTCAGCCATCCCCTGGGACTAACAGGAGAACAAGCTGGGTGAGTCAGCATCCTGCCTCCAAGAGTGGACGCCCAAGAAAGAACATAGGCTTAGAACAAATATATAACAAGATTTCCTTAAAACACTTCCCAGCATTCAGCAGCCTGTGGGTTGGGAATTCCCCAGGTAAGAAAAGGGATCTCTGCATTTAGTAGTCTTCAGTGAATTTTTCTCCTGGACTTTTCCAGTCTCTTTCTGACCATACACAAACTTTCAAGATCCACAACCTCCTGCAGCAAGGCACCCCACAGTTTTATGTCACACTATGTGAGCAACCACTTCTTTTTGCTTGAACTTGTCTCTCTAGCTTCTTTTGGTGTCCCCTAGTTCTTGCAATGGCAGAGATTGTGAAGAGTCGTCCCCCAGTCTCCACCTCTATGCTGCTCAGGAGTAACATTGTCATATGCCCCTTCAGTCCTCACTTCTCCAGCTCAAGGAGTCCTAAAATTTGGCAGCGCTGGTTCTCTCCAGAGCAGGTCAGCAGAGGGAGCTGATGGTCTGAGCCCTTCCAGCAGCTTATGTCTCTTTGCGTGTTTCAGCTTTTAACGCTCATTCTAAATATAAAACAATACCCATTGTTTCTCCCAGCTGCACGTCTGGAAGTTTCAGAGGAATACAATCAAATAGCCAACTAAGGCAATGCACCCAAAAGGAACAATACTGGTGCTTAAGATAATGTTTTATTCTGAACAAAGGCAGATTTCAGGGCTTGTCCTAAGACACCAGCCAAGAGAACAAGACAAGCAAGAAAAAAATGTCCTGATTCAGAATGATGCCTCAACCTTGGCATGTTGCTCTCACCTGTGCTATCAGAGCATGAAAGATCCTGCCTTGAATATCATGTACCATCAGGGTCTGCAGGAGCACAGCTTGCCTTTTGCTAGAAACCCCCTTTAAGCCTTGGAGATGTCATCTGAGCTCTCTGTGCCTCAGTTTCTCCACTCCTCTAAGCTTTGTCCATCTTTATGGTAGTTACCTCAGGAGAGGGTGGTTAGAGAAAGCGCCAGCTAATGTGACCCAGACTGACCCAGACTTTACCACTATAAACCTTGTCACAGGTTCAGCTTGGAGGAATTAATCATCTGGAACTGCCTGAAAAAGCTCAGTTTCCAGAGTCTTTCCCCAAAGTCCCCCAAAGTGTGTTTCCTCTGCAACTTTTCTGCACTGTAAAAGGACTTTGCCTCAGCGTGGAGGAAACCAGGAGCTGGGGGGATGCTGCCCCAGAGGAGGTGATGTTGGTGAGGTCTGCCATGAGATCCAGGACATGGAAGGCTCTGTCTGCAAGCTCTGAGCTCCCCACATATCCCTAACGTGGGCCCTGGAACCACCAGCTGAAATGGGATCCCTGGGAAGGCAACTGCATCAGGACACCCAGGGACCTGATGCTTTCTGGTCCTCCGGAAACTTCAGGGGAAAAAAAGTCTGGGTTTGGTCCGATTTGGAACCAAACCAGCTCATAAAAACAAAAATTACAACCCACACTTGATGACATTTCCCACTAAGCGGAAAGCTAGCGAGCTCTCACTCCCCCATCACCCCTGGTTTTGGCATCCTCCAGAGCCCACGTGCTTTGGCCGAGTTTCGTTTGATCCGCAGCGCAAAGGAGCCTCGTGTCTCGTTTCTGGCAGCTGGATTGCACCACCGGGTAATTCTGTGGCTAAACTGTTTAAATAATGTTAATGGCTTTACAAATTCACTTTCAAAACAGCCCGAAGTGTAAAGCCAGCGCAGCTGAAGCAGCATGCTGGGGCTTAGGCATGTTTAGATAAGAGTGGGTGCAGAGTAAGCTTTCAGAGTGCTCCACACGAGCTACTCAAAAGCTGGGAACCGGGCACTTCTGCCTCTTAAGCACATCTCCTGCACCTCGATAGGGTAGGTGCAAGGCATCTACAGCAGGGCAAGGATTGAAAGCCAGCAGACCCAGAGGCTTTGAGGGATTAGTATTTTTATTTTTCTTGGCAGCCGGCTCCCTCTTTGGCAGGTGCTGTTGGAGAAAACAACAGCAGATCCACGGGTATTCTCAGGTTTTCAAAACAGCAATAAATAAAATTTAAAAAAAAATTAAAAATCAAAGGCTTAGCCGAGGGTGCTGAATGTATGACAAAAGGTCAGGCTTTAACGCGGGGCAAATCTGGATCGCATCCACCTACCTGAGGCAAAAGTTGCAGTTGTCTGGCATGGTGTCAGGATGCGCCCTGGCTCCCCAGATGGTAAGGACGGGGTTGAGAAACGCAATGCGGCTTGCTGGAGGGCATGAACCTGGGGAGAGTGCAAGCCACAGGGGTGCAAGTCCAAAAGGCGAAGGCAGACACATGGTAACGTGGGCAGCGACTGCATTTCCACACCCAGACCTTTTCTGGATTCAGCACAGAAAGCTACCAGGGAGTACCAGAGCTCTCCGTGCTCAAGTATATTTGCAAACCTACCCCTCCTCAGTGCCTGCACGGGCTTTGTGCCCACCACACAGGTCACGCTGTGATCATGACAGTCATAACAGCATCATGCAGGATTATCTGTGCCTCTTAGCAGCCCAGATTTCACAAGGGTCACCCACTGCGTTCACGCAATTGCAGCTGTACTCAATAATCTCTCTTGGCCAAATAAAAACAGGTTCGGGACATGATTGTGCTCTGATTTACATCAGGATAAATCAGCTCTTCTGCCCCAGTGGTCGGCTGTCTACCGGCAAAGGGAAAGCGAGATAAGGTCAGCACAGACTTTGGAGTGTCTGCAGGAGAGATTTAATGTGTGACAGCATGGCTCAAACTCTTATTTAGGAAACCAAACAAATTCAAAAGAAAAATTAAGTGCATGTTTTAACAATGCAGATGATAAACCACTAAAACAAGCCAGTACGGGAAGGGGTGGATTCGCCAGTTCTTGATGCCTTTAAATCAAAACCAAAGGCTTTTCTAGCCAAACACAACTTGTGGTGAGTGAGTTGCGGTCCCTGAACCACCCTCTACTACAAAGCATGAAAGTACTGGAAAATTTGGGTTTCTTACCAAGCAAGAAATACAGTTTTGCAGCCAGTGTGCAGCCACCCTCACACTGATCCTGATGCCAGCTAAGAGAAAACCCAGCCACGACCAGAGAAGACCCAAAGCCCTAACACAGTCCGTGCTCCTGAAATGGCATTCGTCGTGTCCCTTAAAGCTGTGTCCCAACATGAACCAGCAACTGCTGGTTCCCTCTGAAGCCAACACTGGTCATGCAGTGCCCCTGCCCAGAGGATCCACTGTGCTCCCAAGTGCAAACTGTTGGGCTCAGAACTTGCTCTGCACAGACCTGATAGTGATATAGACCTTGTGTGGTCCCAGGGCTGGGTCTGGTGGGAGACCCTCACTCTCAGAGCTGGACTCAGAGCTGGGTTTAGGCACCGTGGGGGGCATGGTCCACCCTGCCATGCCATTTCCACGTCGCACAGTTCTGGCACACCTTCTATTGCACTCGATGGGGACTGCCAAGAGCCACTGCTCTCTCATGAGCTCTTCCCCTCCAGGTGGTGAGAGTGGTTTTACCAGTCAGCAGTACCCAGAAACAGAAAAAAATGCTAATATATACTATCCTGTCGAGCTGTTCCACATCCCCTCACCTCCCATTGCAATCCCACAGCTTCTGTGAAAGAGGAGCTCTGTCCAGAAAGATAGGAACAAGTCATCCAAAAAGCAAAATTTGCGGGAAATTACTTCACTTTGCCAGACCAGTAGATGCTTCTCAAACATGTTTTTCAACCTGTGCACATCTGGAGTTAACATAGATGGTGAATAAGAGCATCTAGAGAGTTACATGTGATGACTGACCACTCATCATCTACAGGATCCTGTTTCTCAATAGTTCCTCCCAAAATTGTTCTGGGCAATTTACTGAGCAATGATGCAAAAGCCTGAGGCTGCTGAAGTCAGAAGGTGGTTGGCCAATGACTCTGAAGGTTTGCAGTCTGTTTTTAGCCTTGATGGGATGAGAGGCATCAAACGGGAAAGAGGATTTGGGAAGAGAGACAATCTCTGGCCAGCACAGAAGAACAAAGTCATTTGTTACAGTGGTGGTTGTGGGGACCCTACAGTAAACATGGGCCACTGAAGGATTCAGTGCCATGAGGTCAGGGCTGGCCAAGCTGGGATCTCAAAGACAATGCATGTGTAAAGGACAGGATGGAAATAAAAGGCATGAAGACAGGCTGTGTCCATTGCTAATGCTGTCTCACGTGGCAGCCTCCTCCTGGCCCAGCAGTGACCTGGGACATGTCCACCCCATGGTGATGGACCTACCACAACATGCTGCCTGGGATGGTCCTGGCCCATAACCCCCAGGTGTCACGGGAAATCATCTCAGTGACATGAATCACTCATTTTACCCAGTCCATGCAAACCGATCAGCATAAAGTCCTGCCTTCCCGAAGCCCAGGCAAGTGCGACCATTTCCCATTTGTACAGAAGGCGCTGGTTTGCTAAAGTGATTCTGGAGTGCTAGCTGGTATCTCCAACACCAAGTGCTGTATTATCCATTACCATGGACAACTTGAGTCATGATTATCACCTTAGTGTTGGCAAATAGCTTCCTCCAGGCCAGAGAGCAGGACTCTGCCCAACAGCTTAGCCCAGAGGTATGGGGGATCCCCTGGCCACAAAGCACAGGGCCTCAGGTTCCATAGCATCATCGAAGGGTCATGGGGTAATTCAGGCTGGAAGGGAATTCAGGAGGTCTCTAGTCCAACCTCAAAGCGGGGTCAGCTATGGGGATCAGCCCAGGTTGCTCAGGGCTGAATCCAGTCTCATCTCCCAGGACGGAGACTGGACAACCTGTCTCCTTGGCATCACAACCTGTTCATCGTTCACCTTGGCCGGGCTGGGGTCAGGTCCCCCACACAGGCTCAGGCATGTCAGAGTCACCTCGTCACAAGCACCCCCAGAGGAGGCAGCCCAGGGAGGATACACGAAGGAGCAGGACCACGCTCGCAGAAGCTGGACGCAGCCTGGCAGCCTGCTTTCATCTCTCCCCAGGAGCAGGCAGGCCTATGGTACCAGCCAAGGGGGTGCAAGGGGCTTCGCCGTTCCCACTCCCTCAGTCCCCATCTCCTCGTGGCCTCTCCCAGGCCGCAGGAGGCCGAAGGCACCTCGCACTGCTCCAGGGTGGCTGCGGCTGCTCCCGGCTCGACCTCTCCGGCAAGGGTGCCCTGTGCTCCTTCTCCAGCTCGCTGCCCTGCTGTGATTCACGGCTCCTCTCCTGCCCTTCCTTATATGGGAACTTTGCATTTCCTCACATTTCCTGCGCTGGGAAAGCCAATGCCAAAAAATGCTTTTTTATATGCTCTGCCACCAGCCCCGTTTGCTCCCCCGGTCCCCTGCCCAGGGGCAGGTCACAGACCCACCATGCCCCATAGTGCTCCCCACACAACAACAGTTCCTCCATGCTCCCATCCCACGCCATCCCCCACCACCTGAGTCATCACAGATTCCATCCACATCCACAGGCACATGTCTCTTCCCCATGCAGCAACCCCTCGTCATTCCCATGTCCCCCAACGACGGCACGTGTGCAGCAGAGCAGATCGGCCAGGCAATGCATCCCTGCTGACCGCAGCACGGGCAAGGGGCTATGGTGTAGCCGCCTCTCCCAACATGGGCATTCACTCTTGAGTGCTGAGAAACTTGCCAGAACGTTTTCCCTTTGAGATCTCCAACCCGTTGTCATGTTTAGTTCCAGGTGGCCGAACGACTGAAAAGTTAGATCAGGGAGGAACATAGGGAAAGATGGACAGACTCCCATTTCCTTACAAAACCAGGCTAAAAATAGGGCGAGGTCAGCCCTTGAGAAGACACCCAGTCCATCACTTTGTGCCAAGATGGGACCACTTCTACGAAAGCATTTGCGACAGAAACTATTTTTAGCCCCCTCCAGCTCCTCCCCAGGCAAGTCGCTCATGTCCATCCCCACCACCCCGCTCCCTCGTGTCAGGGGCACGCCACAGGTTTGCCCATCTCTTCCCACCAGCGATCCTTCCCTTCACAGCAGCCATTTATGGATGCAGAGGCTGTCACCGTGCACCTGCATCCACAAGGCCCATGAAGATGGTGTGTCCTCGCCATCCTCTTTCTGCTCCTATATCCAAAGGCACACAGGCACTAACACCCAAGGATTCAAGCCCTTGAACCCAGACAACATAAGCCACAGAAGCAATGAACACCTCCTTAATTTCTACAAAATAAAATGGAGTAAAATTTGTATCTATTCCAGCTATTTCTTTATGGTTCATTTCTGCCTCTAGACTTCATGGCTGATTTTTTCATTTCCATCTATTTCCCTGGGAGATGCTTTCCAACGGTGAATGCCATCTGCTTCCATTCTCCTGTCCCTCCTCAGGACCAGATACACCCAGATCTCCCCAGCCTCTTTGTTCTGCTAAATACGAAATGGATCCTGCAGTCATATACAGGGTAGATGGATTAAACCTGATGATTCTCCAACTATCTCAAACCCATATCCTCAAAGGGGGGCACATCCTCAGAAATCCATCCCTGCTCATTTCAAAATCCTTCTCCCAGCCAACCCCTGCCCTGGCAGTGGTGTCTAGGGAGACCTGCTTCTCAGCTCACCCCGCTGTTTTGAGTCAGAAAGTTTGCCTTTCCCCATCTTCCTTCCTTTCTCCCATTTTGCCCCTGTGGACCAGCCATCCCCTGTGGCTGTTTAATCCTGATTAAGGCGTTCATTATAGTCTAGTTGGAGCAAAATCAGAATTTTGGGCTTTATCTTGGGAGGTGAGGTTTTGGTTTTATTTTGGGAGGTGAGGCTCTCCCTATTCAAAAATAAAGGCTGAGGATTTATTTAGGGAGCAAAAAGGTAATCAAAAAATTAAAATAATAAAATAAAATAAAATAAAATATAAAATAAAATCACAGAAAGGAGTGCAGTAGCTAAATCTCAGAGCCATTAAACCATGTGCTTTTTACTCCCTGTGTCCTTGATGGGAAGATTTTGATGTGTAATCACAGTCTGCCTTCTCAGCAGCCCTTTCTTGTCCAGCAATTTCCAGACAAGAGTATGTCAGTCCTGACCACAGCGGCCAGCTTGAAAATGCTCCTTTTGCAGCCAGGGAAACTGCGACACAGCAGATGTGGCAAAAAGGGAATGGCAGCATCAGGAAGGCAATTCCCAGAAAAAAAATCTTCTGTCTGGTGAGAAGAGCACGGAAAGAAAAACTCTCCTGGGACAGAAAAGCCTGTGGAGGAGAGACGAGATGATGCAGAGCTTCAGACGCTCCAGCTCTCTCCAAACAACTGATTCTCCTGAATATAAAACAAGGGCACACGAAGGGATAAACAAGTGTGGTGTAGGAATGAGCTGGTCAGAAATTCTGGAAGAGGAAAAAGGAGAACAGTCTTTTCCAAACAGCTTGGACAGGAGAAGAGCATCCAGCAAGTGGGCACACAAGGCCAGCAGGACGGGGAATCATCGAACAGTTGCCCCCCATCCCTTCCCTCCCAGCTGATGGCAGACACAACACCCATAGTCACAGCCCCACTGGGGCAGGGGATCATTGCAAACACTGCAAAGAGAAAGAAATCTGAACAAGAGGGAAAAAGGGACCCTGCTGGTTCCTGATCCGGAGGAGCTAAGGGTTTTTACAATTTCTTGTTCATTCCTTTCTGTTTTGCTACCTCCAACGTTTTCCACTGCTGCGTCTCATGGTAGCTTTGAGCTGTGTTCATCCCAGGCGGTTTCCAGTAGGATAAGCCTTCCTTCCTCTCCATGCAAAGCCAGCTTGTCCAAACCTCCTGGAGACTGCAAAGGGATGGAAGATACTGCAGAAGTCCCCAGGGACCGGATTGTACAGTCGAGTTCCTGGAAGGAACGGGGAGGTTTAGCCAGGGCGATTCCTGTTTGCAGATCTCACATGCACAGCTGGAGTTTGCAGTTCTAGAGATTTGGCTCCGAAACCCCGGGTGTGGTTTCAAATCTGACAGTCCGTGCTGCCTCCCTGCATTGCTGCTCATTTTCCATGTCCCTGGCAGGTGAACGAGGAGTAGATGACACGTCCTCTCATGGGGATTGGGTGATTATTGCTTTTGCTGCTCACATTTAACAGCCACATGTTCCCATTGACATTTATTTCAGATGACTTCTGTTTCTTTATAAAATGATCACTTCTCTCTGTATGGAAAATTTAGCTGCTCTAAGGATCAAGCTGTGCTGCTTGTTCCATATGGGAAGGATTGGAAACGGTTTAAGCGGGGTTTCAAAATGCAGATTAAAATGACGGGCTGGAACAAGGCCTTGGTTTGGAAGCACCATGAAAACATCATCTCAGGTTTCGGCAAGCTGAAAGTTAGGAATGAATTGCATGCCAGGATTTTTCAGGCTGGAAATAAAGATGAGCAATAGGAGGGATGACAGAGATTTATAAAACCATGAAAGACACAGAAAGGGTGCAGAGACTGATTTTTCATGGTCTCTTTTAATGCAAAATCTAGGCCTTTAATCAAACCAACACAAGGAAGATTCAAAGCAAATGCAAGGCAGTTCTTCAGGTAATGTGTGGTCAAACTGTGGAAATCCTTGCCACAATATTTTGTGGGTGCTAAAAATTGCACAAGTCAACAGGACAGTAGGTCATGAAGAAAAATACCCCGAGGACTGCTAAATACGTAAAACCCACATGCAACTCAGAAGACCTTTAATGCACAAGTCTTGGAGGCAGGTGGCTGTGCATGTCCCAGGACACAATGAACAGCCTTGCTTTGCCGCAGATTAAGTTCCCCGAGGTGTGCAGGTGATAAGGTACCTTCGTGGTGTTTCACCGCAAAACAAACACCCAGCATCCCTGGATGTCCCTGATGCTGCTTTGAGCCAGGAGAATGGACTAGAGACTGCAGAGGTCCCTTCTGACCCGAATTATCCCATCACCCTGTGATCTGGTGTTTATTTGCAGTGGTGGTTTGATTCCTCCATTGCTTCCTTGGCAGTGGATCGGTCCATCCCTGCAGGGTTAAATCCACAGCAATGCAACACAGCGTTTTGGTGGGACCAAACCACAACCGCACCCTGTAAGCCCATGTTTAGGTTAACTGTATAGATCATATTCCAGTCCCTGGGATGCTCCTGTACAATTTACTGATGTAGACATAGCCTGTGCATCCTCCCAGCTGCAGCCATGGTGGGACAGGTGAGGCCAAAACAGTCCCAAGGCTGAGCTCCAGTGACATCAGGGTGCTGGACAAGTGAGTTCAGCTGTGACTTCAGTCCCTGGTGTTCCTCATTGCCTATAGCTATCTGGACATGCAGGGAGAAGATAACATTTTCCACCTGATCCAACCCTGTTGGATGCTCCCAAGCATCGACAATCACTCAGCATCGATTAAACGCCCAGTTTCCCCCAAGCGTGTCTCTCTCCTGCTCCGTGCCCTCAAGTTCAGTCTCGCCTCGGGGGAATTGCAGCACAACTTGGCTTTAACCAAAATAAACTGTCTGGCACGAGTTCTTGTTTTTCAAGATAGAGCTTTAAAATAATAAGGACAATTTTTCCCCTTTTCTTCCTCTTACAGGCAGCATGGGCTCCATTGTGAAAGCTTCAAAGATTGTCACCTACAACACCATGGTGACCCCGGAGTACCCGTCTATTTATTTTCTCATGAGAGGCAATACTGCAGCCGATGGAGATTTATAAGTTGAAAACAGAAAAGATTTTCCATGGCTTGTAAACCTGTGGAAAAATCAGAGGGACAAAGACAGCTTGGGGCTTCGAAGCTGTAAAACAACACTCAGCCCATCTGATTTTAAGTGCTTGAGACCTTATATCAATATTGTTCTTCCATTGCGGGGGGGTAGGAAGAGGGACCCAGCTACCCCAACAGCAGGAGAAATCTTTTGGAAACAACAACAAAAACACAGGCCTGGGTAATCCCTGTTAATAAAAACAAAACTGCAGCTCAGATTGTATGTACAAGCTGGAATGAGGCAAACTTATTCCCGTGGTGCTATGAGACCGAAGAGATATCAAAGTGGTTGCAGAAGTATTTTGGAAGTTCCCCAAGTGCATCCTTTTGTCATCTTCTCTTTTCTTTTTTAATTTGAAGGCATCGAGCCCTGAGTACTATAATCCAGCTTGGATCTCCCACTCTGTTCCTCCTGTTTTTTTAACTTTAGGCACAGCAGTCCTTTGAAAAAGTGCCCCGTTCCCACTGCCTGGGAGCTATGGGAAAAAGCTATCTTGGTCCTATCAGGAATGTGCCTCGCCTCTGCCCTGCGGTTGTGCTGCCTTCGGAGAAACTGGTGTCACTAAGCACCGCAGAAGGACAGGCCACGGCGTTCCCTTGGAAGAGCTGGGGAAAGGCGGGGGACAAGTGGCTGTGTTGTCCCTTTGCTTCTTAGAGTTGGAGGAAAGTTGGAGAGACCTGGTGGGGTTTTCTTCCCTGCTTCTTGGAGATGGAAATGTTTTAGAGAGGTGGAAAGTTTAGGACAACGTGTGGCAGGGCTTTGGAAAACCCATGCCCTGCGAGCAGCTGGAGGCCAAGTGAGATGCTGGAGAGCATCTCACATAGTGCTAGGAGCCTGCACGTTTGCAACTGAATCAAGATCTTTTTGGCTGGTTTCTGTTAACTAGCTCTCCACAGGGTATAATGGGAGCTCAGACACCTAGTACACATGGATACATGGACAACGAGACTCCTACATGTCTAGGTCTCCATCCAGAGCTGAATCCCACTCTGGAGCTGGTGAGATGAATTCCCACCCACATGGCCAAAGGGTTTCATGGGTATGGGTACCATGGAAATTACACAGCAAGGTTTGAGTGGGAAAGAGCAGGTTTTGTAGTTTGGGTTTGCTGCAGGTCCTACCTGATATAGCTCCTGGAAGTTCATCTTTAAACCCAAAGGTTCAGTCCCTTTGAAGGTGGAAGAGCTTAAGTGAGAAAAGAGGAGACCAATGAGCAAGTACTGACCCATGATGTGAGCACGTAGTGCTTGCCCTCCAGTCAGGAGGGGTGTTAAGCTGGAGGACATTACATACTGAAAAGATACATCTGGCATTCCCCAAATAGAACCCCTACCCATGGAAAATTAGAGTATCCTGCCCCAGATTCCCTAACAGAGCTACAGGGAGTGACCAGGACAGGCGTGCCGAGACATCAGGACACCCAGTCTCAGAGGACGAGTCTGTGCGTTAGTTCAGCCTTCACGAACAGGGCCAAAATCTAGTTTCCATGTCAAACCCACTGTCTTCCTCTACCTGTGCCACTGCCCTCCATCCCACAGCCCATGCAAGCTCCAAGCTCCAAAAGTGTCTCCTGCCAGGGTGTCTGAGAGGTCCATCTGGGAATGGAAGATTTGACCCCCTAGGAGCTACAGGAGGTCCATGACCTTCTGAACCAATCGATCAGGCAATATTCCCAAGATCATCTCAAATACCAGTAAATGCCCCTGTTTAGGCAACTGGAGCCTGACCATGCCTGACCATTTTCTCATACACCCAAACCCAGCATCTCCATGGGATTTGCAGGTTCAGCTTGCGACACCTGGTTGTTCAGAGTCCAGAAATGGGCAGGTCTTCCTTCCCTTGGTGTCCATAGCAAAATTCTCACTGACCTCAGAGGAGAGGGCCAGAAGTCACAAGCCTTGGTGGTGGAAAATGCAGAGACAAGTGATGAGAAGGGAAATCACAGAAAACAGCTTACCCAAAGCTCCCCCAAGCCACTGTCACGGCCCCCTTCACCTCAGCCTCCTCCTCAAGGACATGGACCCCCATCCATGAGTGAAACTGCCAGGGACATTGCACTTGGCACCTGATTTGCCTCCCTCAAATACCTTCAGCTTTGCAAAACATGGTTGGCTCCAGTCTGGAAACACGAGCTACTCTGAGAAGAGCTCTTCCCCCACTAGCTGTGATAGGACAGAGCTGGTTAATCCTTTCGCAAGGGTGCTAGGCCAGCTGCCAAGCCTGCCTGTGAGGAAGCCATCCAAACCTGACTCATCCTCAAGCAATTCAGATTGTTCCCTTTAGAACTTTGGAAAAGGTTATCAGTCTTCTTGCTTCAGGCCAGAGCAGGATTGATGGATGGGGGGAGAAGGCAACATGCACCACACTTGGCCTCCTTCAGAGAAGAGGACTTTATCTGTGGAAGGCAGATAGAGACGTGTGATTCGGGGCTGGTTAGTCGCTTGCCCTCCACAGAAATCCATTTTCCACATGTGAAATGAAGGGGTTTGCACTTCTCTGCAGTATCTGATTGCCTCAGGAGATGACCTCAAGCTAGACAAGCACCCCAACTCTACTGGATGAGGACCCCGTAAAAAGCAAAGCAAGTGGTGAGTTAGGCACTTGGTATGCTGCCTTTGCAGCAGCACTCTGCAGTAAATGCGTTGGCCAGAGCACAAAACCCAGTCAAAGCAACAGCGTGTCCAGGGCAAGCACAGCCTAGAGCTGGGAACATCGCACTCCCCTTTCCAGAGACATCCCCAAGATCATGCTGTTTTCTAGGCTCTGGAGAAATCTGGGTGAGAACGCCTCATCTTTGCTGAACCACCAAAGCCAGGAGAGGAGATAATAAGTGTCAAGCCACAGGTGCTCACTGCTTCCTTCCATCCTCCCTCGGAGCAAGCAGGGTCCTCATCTCCACACTCTCAGATGGGTAAGGTCTCCCTCACCAGTCATGCAGCCATGTCAGTGTGTCTTCTGCTAATGTCAGGGCTGGAAAATAACTATAGGGACCCTGTAGGAGGGAGAGGGGAAGAGCACCAGGGGTAGCTGGAAAGGACGAGGGTGAGCTGGTTCTGCAGCAGACCCAGTCCCACGAGGCTCCACACATGGTTACCCCTCCAGACTGTCTTCTCTTTGACTAAGCCCACCGGTGCCCTTGCAGGCACCCCGGGGAAGGTTGTACATCAATACCTCCTGCCTTTTGTCCCTCTTCAAAAGGTGATCCAGCAGCTGCTCAGATTCTGTGCATCCAGGCATTTGGTCTTTCCAGCCTGGTTTCAGGTAAAGGTCTCCAGGAATTTTCCTTTCTCTGAGAAGCTTCAGCCTTGCTCTGCTATGTGCCCATCCTCCTGCCCAGGGCTGGCAGAAGATGCCTCATAATTCCTATGTATCCTGTCCACTGCAGGCTGGCTGATTCTTCAGAAGAACAACAGAAATTGCACAACAAAAAGAAATTGCCTGTAGTCTCTGCCCTTCAGGAGTGAAGGTGAGTTCAGATAGAGCCCACATGGATATGGTTCTACTTAGCAAGCTACCACATGCCTGTCCATCCACATCCCCACACACATGCACACCTCTTGGATGGAAGATGCATCTCTTCAGGTGGCCATGTCTCCAGGAGCTGCCAAGGAGGCAGCCGCTCGGAGGGGACCTGCTGCATTTACTAAACTACCATAAGCAGGGATTGCAGGTGTAGTTATAGCGGTTTTAAGACCGAGAATATCTTGAAAGGAGATTTAGGAGTCCTTTTGACTGAGTAATGAACTGAAACCAAGAACAAAGCAGATCAGAACATCACTTACAAATACAGACTCTGTCCAAATAATGGGGTGTCAGGATAGTCCTAATTAGATCAGAGAAGACATAAAAAGCAGGTCAGAGCAAATGTAATCTAAATGAGAGGGCATGCTTATGTCATCATGTCCCACCCAAAGTGGTCAGAAGTAACCTTGGAAAACCTCAGAACCGGACGCCATTTCCGATAACAGCACAGAGCGGCTGAACAACCCGCATTTGTTCATCAACGCTTAATATGGCTTTGCCTCAGAGCTGTGTTGGCAGCCAAAGATAATTAACATCACTTCCCTGTTAATCTGTGGCCCACACAGCCATTGGGCGCATGGAAGCAAAACAATTTGTTGCCGAGATCTACTGCTTTCCCCCGGTTTTACACCCACTGTCCTTTGCCAAAAGTTCCCGAAGCCATCAATAGGAACAAATCAATAACAGGGCTGTAATCACTTCCAGGAATGAAATGTGCGCCTGTTTCTAGTAAAATCCTAAAGGAAAGACCTTGGCCTCATTGCTCAAGCACACAGAAAGGCTTCATAAAGTGCAAATTAACGAGCTATAAAATACAGCAATGAACTAGCTATTCCTTAAACATTTTACTGCTTCCTTTTGTGTTAATACGTCTTCGTGATGGGCTTGAGGCTGAAGGCAGTTTGATGGATAGCCACCAGTTATGTAAGTTGATGGAGGGAGCTTGGCATTTCCTCTTTAGCGCACATCGGCCAAGCTTACACAACAGAGCCCCTCCGACAGGCTGGTGCAAAGGCACAGATGGTGATGTTAGAGGCCAAGTGCACATCAAAAAAAAAAGCGTTTTCTGAGCTCAGAAGGGTAATGACTCGTGGGACTGTGTCCTTACCAACAACTGACTGAGTGTAGCATTGCAGTCATCTCCATCCAACGCTAGGTCCATGCTGTTGCAGCAAGGAGCAGTCCTGCTTCACCCACCACGACCTTCCTAGCACACATGAGCTCCCACACTCCTTTTGTGCAAAAAGGCTGGTCAGGGAACTGGTCCAGCATGGGATTAAGCAATGTTTCATTTTCCCAAGACCCTTTCACATCACTTCTCTGAGTCAGTTCCCAGGAAGCGACTCCAGCATTTGCCTGGTGCAGATAGGGCAGGAGAAACCTGCGGCTGGGTGGGAGGGGAGGGTGCAATGACTGCGGAGCTCTGACCAAAGCAGAGGAAACCAACAGCGCCTCGTCCTCAGGCATGACTCCTGCTCACCCACAGACAACAGAGGCAATTTCAGAGAGGGTGGGTGTTTGTCGTCACCGTCTGCAAGGTGTTCCCACACAGCAGCCTCTCGTGGCAACCTGCCCCATCCATTTCAGTGCAAGGGCCTGCAGCTCAGCTCAAAAGCCAGCAAAAGTGGGTTCTGCCAAGTTTTCTCTGGAGGATGTGGCCTCCAGCCTGGAGAACAGTCACCTGAGAGTGGTAACTTTGGCACTACTACCAGATCCGATCTGGATCAGGTCCAGCAGAGGGCCACAAAAATGATCCGAGGGCTGGAGCACCTCTCCTACGAGGACAGGCTGAGAGAGTTGGGGTTGTTCAGCCTGGAGAAGAGAAGGCTGCAGAGAGACCTTCTTGCGGCCTTTCAGTGCTTAAAGGGGGACTATGGGGATGGGGACAGGCTTTTTAGCAAGGCCTGTGGCGACAGGACAAGGACTAATGGTTTTAAACTAAAGGAGGGGAGATTTAGGCTAGATATAAGGAAGAAATTTTTTACAATGAGGGTGGTGAAGCACTGGCACAGGTTGCCCAGAGAGGTGGTGGAGGCCCCATCCCTGGAAACATTCAAGGTGAGGTTGGACAGGGCTCTGAGCAACCTGATCTGGTTAAAGATGTCCCTGCTCACTGCAGGGGGGTTGGACTAGATGACCTCTAAAGGTCCCTTCCAACCCAAAGCATTCTATGATTCTATGATGATTCTATGATCCTCTTCACCTTCTCCGTTCATATCTTTATTTGCTCCATGCCAGAGCAGACATGAAAAAAACCTACATTTGCATCCTCTTTTAGGCTCCTTTGCATCAATCAGAGGAAACTTTGCATGATTCAGAATCAGACTCAAAAGTGAATTTGTCTCTAGGAATGTATCACTTGCACAAAGCATGTGGCACGTTCATGGTTTGGCATATTCATTCAAGAGCTTGACAGACCATTTTAAATTGTAGTTCAGGGACAGCCCAGAAAGCTTTCTTCCCAAGGCAGATTGCTGGCACCCCCTGATCTGGGTGTAGACAAGACCACTCTGTAGATATGCATATCCCTGCTCATGGGAGGAGGAGCATTCAGCCACGAGCCACCTGATGCTATGCAGAAGATCAATCAAAATGATTTGAGTTCTAGCTCAGGTATTGGTCGGTTGCTTTTTTTCACAAATAGTTTTGGGAAACTCTTTTACCCAAAATTACTATTCTGGAGAAGCCAAGGAAAAGCTATTACATCTCATGTAAAGACACGTAAAGCCCTGTGACAACTGCTGTATTCGTGTCACAGTACATGATACGTTGCCTGCCGTAATTCATTTTGAAGGCCCTGCCTAGAAGCTGAAGGACCCAAAGGCAGAACTCCCACTGATTTCAACAGGAGTAGAATTAGCCACAAAAGATTAACTCCTTTGATTACATCATTAATGTTCAAATTGTTTACTTTGTTACTCATCAACAAGATGAGATTGCCCGGGTGTCTACGTAATGCCAGCAGGCTGACTTTGCCTCGATAAAGTCCTGGCTATTCCTCCATTGGCTGAACTACTTTACATAAAACAAGCCTGTTATTTTCTTTACAAACATCTCAGCTCATTCCAGCCACAAATCTTTGAGTTCACTACACCCTTAGAGCAAACCGGCCAAGGGACAGCAAGGACACACTTAATGAGAGCAGGGCAGGGCAGGGCTTGAGTCAGTGAAGCTGGAAATCAAAGGGAATAGCTATTTCATGGAATCATAGAATCATCATAGAATCATAGAATGCTTTGGGTTGGAAGGGACCTTTAGAGGTCATCTAGTCCAACCCCCCTGCACTGAGCAGGGACATCATCAACTAGATCAGGTTGCTCAGAGCCCCGTCCAACCTGACCTTGAATGTTTCCAGGGATGGGGCCTCCACTACCTCTCTGGGCAACCTGTGCCAGTGCTTCACCACCCTCATTGTAAAAAATTTCTTCCTTATATCTAGCCTAAATCTCCCCTCCTTTAGTTTAAAACCATCACCCCTTGTCCTGTCACCACAGGCCTTGCTAAAAAGCCTGTCCCCATCTTTCCTAGAGGCCCCCTTTAAGTACTGAAAGGCCGCAATAAGGTCTCCCCGCAGCCTTCTCTTCTCCAGGCTGAACAGCCCCAACTCTCTCAGCCTGTCCTCGTAGGAGAGGTGCTCCAGCCCTCGCATCATTTTTGTGACCCTCTTCTGGACCCGCTCCAACAGCTCCATGTCCTTCTTGTGCTGAGGGCTCCAGAGCTGGATGCAGTACTCCAGGTGAGGTCTCACCAGAGCCGAGTAGAGGGGCAGAATCCCCTCCCTCGACCTGCTGGCCACGCTTCTTTTGATGCAGCCCAGGATACAGTTGGGCTGCATCAAAAGAAGAGTATTTCCCACACACCTTTTTCTGCTCTGGGATAGATAAGTCCTTCTAATGTCAAAGTTCATGCATTACCAAAGGTGGTCAGCACTGATTACATACCCACACAGCAAATGCATTTTACCTGTCAAACTCAGATTAAGCAGCCAAGGTGTAAGTGCACGAATCACCAGCTTTGCATCAAACTGGCATTCCCATGGTACGCAGCTTATGCTAACTCTTGCCAAGGTTGGGAACAGCTCTGCACACCAGCCCAGCTGGTGTTGGCATTGCTGCCATGCTGTGGGGCACCCGTCTCGTTGCAGTGCAAGGATGGGAGCAGGTGGTTCCCTCAAGAACCCAACCTCCTCCATCAAAGGTTAAACCATGGAAAATTCCCAAGTACCAGATGATCTGCCATTTGCAAATCAGGCAGTTAGTTATGTGTGTCCTTCTCTGACCAATTGAACTAGGACCTACATGAGTTGTCCTGTTGACTAATGGAAAGTTAAGCCTTAAGGGCTCTGAAGGTTGGGCCACTGAGCCTTAAAATCGCTGTGCTTTGCCAGTTTGTCTGAGACACTTTGGGCAGTACAGGACATTGTTGTTAGGTTTTTATTTATATTTTTAATCTTAATCTTAGCCAGAATGGACGAGCAAGACGATGGAAGAAATGTAGTATTTGAAATGGGCATGGAATTTTACACAGGACAGAGCTCCCAGAAATAGCTCCAAAACAGGCTGCTTTAAAAATTTTAAAATAACAGATTTTATTGGTGTTAGAAGGGTTATTTCTCAGGTCTCTGTTTACAGTGGCAAGCCTAGAAGGGAGGGAATGTGCATTGCTACACAACAGAAAGCAGAAGATGTGCCATTCCGCAGCCAGACCGCACATGAGACCGGGCTGCTCCACTACATATGCTGTTTAAATAGCGGCGTTGCAGTTCTATACGTTCATATAGCAAAATGCTTTTGTAGATATAGATGAAAGACTCCTGGAGATTCGCTCAGATCACAGGCTTATTGGTTTGAGGAGGAGAAGGGTAAAGATGCAGAGCAGCTGCAATCTGCTGCTTCACTTGGTCACTGAGAAAGGGGAAGAAAAATCCAGGTAACTGCTGCCACGTGTTCATTTTGTAAGTAAACTCCTTGGATACGATTTTGCATCTCCCTGGGTCTGGTCTGATACCTAAATTTCTGCAAAATGGGAAAGGAGGGAAAGGAAAAGCCCCTAGCAAAATGAGCTCAGCCCGAGTTCCCAACATTCTCACCGTGAAGCCCCTTTCACAGAGGTCTGTGAGCAGCAAAGCAAGGAAAACGCAGCCTCGGAATGCAACCTTCAGCTCGGGTGAAAGTGCACTGGGATGAATAATAATCGCTGGCAGGGCCCCAAACGAACCATGATGTCTTTATGAGCTATTGTTTCCCTTACTGATGGACCAGCTCTGATTCACAAAAAGCTGCTTTTGCAAGGCAAGAGGAAAAAACACATTTGAAAACAGAGAAGTGAGGCTCTGTGTGGTTAGGGCACCATGGGAGCGTTGTGGGAACCCAGCTGGGTTATTTACCCTGGACAGCTGCATGGACAGTGTCGAAACGTCTTCGTGGACAAATCTGCTCGCTGTCTGCTTCGGTCCCTGTGTCTGTAAACCTTGCTGTGAAGTTTTCCCTGTGGGGTTAATGTTTGGGGCAGCGTTGCAGCTAAAGAACCTCTAGCAGTTTCTCTTGCCATTCCCCACCATCACACCCCTCACTGATCATACAGATAGGGCTTAAATGAAAGTGAAAGAGGTTGAAATCTGACCTGTTTCATCCCTCAATTAATCAGTTGACCCAGTGACAAGACCACTGGCCACCCGGCTTGGGAGAGGGTGCTGGGGTTCAATTTGGTTGTACACTTGGCAGCAGCTTGAGCCATTGGAGTTGTCCTTGGGCACCCAGTTATGGTCTGTGGGAGCCCATGCGATTAAAGAATAGCAAGCAGAGGCCAGGTTAGCACCTCTAAAATGGCATCTGTATGTGGGCAACAGACTTGAGACCCTCCTGGCTTGTGACTGAGTCTCTGTCTAGACTACCCAACTGTATTGACTAGAAATCCAGTGACTGGAGCAGGAATCTGGAAATGCAGAGGACAAGGAAACACCAACATTTAGGAGTCTTCACATCCAACTGAATCCAACAGTCTGTACTATGTCAGGGTCAGACGGCCAGTGATGTCTGAGATGCTTTAGTAAAACCTGCTGCCCTGACAGGGCTGGGAGACATGACACAGGTCCTGCCAGAGACCTGTGAGCTCAGTGGCTGTGCTCCAGCATCTTAAGTGGGACCAGACAGTTGAGTCCAGCCCCAAGCTTTTCTTCTCTGCTTCCTCCTCTAAGCCAAGCCATGCAGATCTGTGCCATGAAATGCATTCATGTGCAGAGCTCACGGTGCCAGGCAGAGCTAGCTGCAGGCGTGCAGCCAGGGGGACCAACCGTGGGGACATGACCACACAGTCGTAGGTACCACAGCTGGCTCCCATGCCGTGGCCTCCCACAGCCCAGCCTGGCTCTGCAGAAGGAGACATCAGGCTGGCTGGGAGAGGGATGCTTTTGCATCTTGAAAAGAGATGTCTTTTGCAAATGCTGCTGTAGCAAAGAGCTCCCACCATGCTCACCAGGAGTCTGAGAGTGGTGTGTCCTCCTGTGCTGGGTGAGAGGGATTTTTTTGGCAGCATGAAGTACTGAACCCTTGTTGGACTCCACCTCTGCATGTTCACTTTTGGAGAGTCCTCTGCTGTTTCTGGAATGATGCAGATTTGCCTGCCTGCAGAGATGGTTTGGAAGCAACTGTTGGAGTGGAGAGATCCCACTCTGCTCTCGCTCTCCCCAGGATAACTTGGATGTTCGTGTCTTCAAAGCACAGAGCCATGCTCCTGCAGCCTCCAAGCACCGCCTTTGCTCCCAGCACTGGGAACTGCAAGGAATATTTTCTTCCACCCTAGAAAGCTCCTCAGATATGTGCCAAGCTAGAATTTACACTGTCCCAGCTGCTCTGTGCTTCTCTCTACACAGTGTGGGCTTGGAAAGCCAGTGCATCAGCTCATCTAAGTACCTAAAAAGGCTCCCCAGAAGCTTGAAGCCTTATGAGTCTGACACTGCCTGGGGTCCCTGCCCTGGGACAAGGGGGAAGCTGGGGAAAGGAGCATCTCGCTTGGAGCCATGAGCAGCTGAACACGCACCAGGACATCCTAAAGGCAAGGAGCAGCCAAGTCCACTCTGCAGGACCTTGAGAATTGCCGTTCAGCTTTGAAGAAGAAAACATCCCACAGGCTGCAGCCACCCAGCAGAGGACCTGTGGGACCCCATCCTCATGGAGGACTTGAGAGCCTACAGCCTCCCTAGCTCCCACCTCAAGCACAGATGTCTAAAACTGTGGTCCTAAACCTCTCCTGCACCAGCTACACTGGAGCCTGAAGTCCCCAGTGTATCTAGGGGGGGGTTGCCAATCTTTTTCACTGGGAGCCTGAAGATACCTGCTCGAGCCTAGAAGTACCTGCGTTTTCAGATCTGGTCAGCTCACCAGACACATCTCAGCATTGAGCCTTGCTGAGATCAGTGGCAGTTCAGCCCAGGAGGCACCTCAGCACAACCAGCCCTACATAAGAGCAACCAAAGGATGAAGACCTGCTTGTTCATGTTTTTTTTACCCAGTAGCTCGGAAACTCACTCAAAATAGGGAGAGAACTCTTTTTCTCACTGCAAATCTCCCAGTTAAAGTCCCTCCTACACACAGGGGGGTTCAAATCCACATCATCTGACTCTCAGTTACCAAGTTAAAATATCCAGGGAAGAGGGCCTCGTATTCAACTCCGTAGAAGGATCTTCCAGTTTCCACTAGGACGCCCTGTACAGACAGGGCACATTATTGTGCCAGCTACATAGCCAGGGTCATGGAAGAGATGCCATGGGAGTCCCCACTTTAATGAACATTAAGATATTTCAAAAAAATCAGACCCTGAATATACTCCTCCGGAGTTAACAGAGCAAGGACTGCAACACAGGTCTCCAGCAAGAGCTTCCTATCTATGAGGCGTGACAGAGAAGAGACCCCAAATCTCTGCTATCCTTGGGTGTTATCACCATCCACCCATCAAGGACTGCCTAGGATTTTCATTCAAATTGAGAGCTCTGGATACACGGCTTTTAAGTCCCTTCAGCCAGGTGAGGTCTGTGTAGTGGCTAGTAGATCTCATTCCCCAGACATCTCTGAGAGCCCTAGCCAGGATATGCCCCAATTCCCTTTCAATCCAACACCTTCATGATCATAAGATCTCCCTGAACAATGCTTCACACCCTCCAAAAGCTGTGAAAGACTGTAAAAATCCCTGCCAGGTAAATGAAGAGTTAATATTCCTGCAACCTGGGAGGTTATCACTAAAATGGGACTCCTGCCCAGGAATGATGGCTTATGGGCACAGCTCCACTGTGATGGTTTCTTCAGAACTAGTTGGTCTGCCTTCTTCTGTTCAGGAGGTTCATTTGTAGTAAAAATCTATAAATAGTCTGATAGGTTGGGAGAAGAAATGAAAAAGGGCCACTGCGGGGTCATTTAATGTATAGACAAATAAAGGTTCGCTTCATCTGCCATGTAAACCTCAACTGTTCAAGTTTATCATTCACCGCCAAAAATGCTATTACAGCAGCTTGAGATTTTAAAGACAGTTTTATTCCTGTTTCTGACTGACCTTTGGATGGATTTTTCAACTCGGAAAAAGAAAAAAAACTTTATGTGCTCTGAAATGGAGCTTAGAAGGTTTAACGCATTTCTAAGTATAGACATGGTGATTTACGAGGACTTCTTTTTCTGCTTTTTATAAGACTCTGTCCTTCTTCAGCCATGAACAATGTATTGGTTCTGACAAGGACACCGGGAACCTTTGAGACTTTAGCATTACTTATGACAGAGAGTGTGTGATCCAATGGCCAAGAAATTGGACTTTTGACTTGGCTCTGCCATGGACGTGCTGAACAACCTAAGAGCTTTGCCTTCCTGTGTCTCTTCTCTGTAGTGATGGTACACCGAGGTCAAAAACTATGTTCTCACTACTGGTTTTCAAATAAACCAGTACAGCCCAGTCATTGTGATGGTACCAGATGTTTCCTTGTCAATAATCCCTGCTCCCTGCAAGGTTTTATTACTACGTTGACCAACCCAATTACACCGGTATCACCAGGTGGTTGGGGTTGTTTATGAGTGCTGGTGCCTCATACAGACCAACCTCAATGCTTGCTCCTAAGAGCTTACAGTGAATGGTTTGCATCAAGGTATCATACAGATGGTCTAGTAACGGATGACAGACCAGTTGTGTTAAGAGCTGGACAAATGCATCATAGAAAGGTGATTCATGACCCAGAGAGAGCACAGGTTTAATTGTTGTTGTGCAACAGCACTGGGGCAAGCTCCATATTCGCCCTTATGCAAGGCTCTAACATCCAAGTGCTCAAGTGTTTGCATCACGCTACCCAAGTGAATGAGTACTCATGAACCTAACAGAAAACTACCAGCATTTAGGGCATGAAAACCTTACGTTGGAATTCCTGGAAGTTGTTTGACCACACAAAGAAATCTGGCTTCGCTCCCAGCCAGAAGCAAGCCCTAAACATATGTGTGAGTAATCTGCTGTGAATAATTCAGCATTAATGATCACACCAGCAGGTTCCACTTTCTGCCGGTGCTCTCCAAATCCCTCACAAGCACCAACCCCATGCATGCCCCAAAAACGTGTCCATGCAGGCGTCCACTGCCCAGTGGGTGCACAGAGCTGGGGCATAGATGTGCACACCACGCAGCAAGAATCCTAGGATGAACTCTGAGCCTTAACCTGACACAGCAGGATCCCCACAGGACACAAGTACTCTCCAACCTTACAAGGGTCTAGGGAGAGGTGAGCTATTCAGGTGCTTGAATCTGAATACTACGTGCTGCGATCGCTGTAAGCCTGTAAAAGGCTGATCCGTATGTATGTACAGGCATATCCACGCTCATCTACAACTGCATGGCCCATGGAGCCCATGTCTTTAAGGCTGTTCTTTGTGATGGTAAAAGCAACCCAGATGAGCAACTCCCATTCCCTTGGAGACAGACACTGGCCCTGGCCTGGGCGCAGAGGCAGCACAACTGGCAGCTGTGTCCACGTGGCATTGTGTAGGGGCACTACACCTCCCTCGGTCCCTCAACATTCCCGCTCTCCTTGAACCAGCACCTAGGTGCAAACAACCACCAAATGTCGGGGGAAGGCAGGGCTCGTGCTCCCAGCTGGGGTGCTGGTGGAGGTAGGAAAGCAGGTCTCTGTGCAGATGTGAGGACCAGGTCTCCAACATACCCATGACCAGGTGATGATCTACACCCAGGGTCAACGTGGGCTGCATAATCACCCCTTCTTTCAGCATTAGCCCCTAAAATCTCCCACCACTGGCTGCCCACGTCACAAAAACACATCTCCAGCTCATCCTCACTCCTCTCCCTTTCCGACCCCTCCCCTCCACCCTGAAGACATCCTTTTACCAAAACGAGCTGTGAAGGCTAGAAAAGACACTGACGTCAATGTAAAAGTAAACCAAAGAGGTCTGGTTCCTGTATCATCACGGCGTTGGGCTGAGCTCTGGGGAGCGAGTGCACGGTCGCTTGGTCGAGGAATCTGGGAGCAGGCTCAGGGATCGGCAGCTGAGCTTTCTCATTCAGGCTGTGTAAGTACTGTCTGCGGCATGCTTCGGGCTGGGAGAGGCGGGCAGGGAGTTGGGGGGGGAGAGGGAGGGAGCTTCCCCAGCTGCAGCTTGAGAAGGCAGCGTGCTCCGGTCCCGGCTGGGCTGAGAGTTTGGAGGCATGGAGACGGGGATGGACGGGTCAAGAGAGAAGTGTGTGGGTTTGGATGTGGTTTGGCTCCACACGGGTGGGAACAGCACTGGAGAGGAGGGTCTCCTACGCTGGGTGCTGCAAGGGTAGAGGAGGGTTGGGGCGTTTAGGGCTGGTGCAAAGGAAGAGAACATCTCATTGAGGGAAATGTGGGTGTTTCTAGATACTGAACTGGTCCATTTGGATGCCAAAGTGTATTTGTGCTGGTCCATTATCTCAGTCAGCGGCGTGCATGTGGGGACACACACACGTCTCTACGTATCAAGCAGGCTGCAGGCAGAGCTGTCTGAGGAATTCTGTATGACAAATTGAGTGTTTCTTGTATACCTCCATACCTCCCTCTGTCAAGTCCAGGTACATATACATATATGCATCCTGCAAGTGTCCCTGTATAGAGAGACAGGGCTAGGCACAAGGCTTTTAGACACAGGCCATGAAAAAGTGGTCTGAGAGGGCTCAAAATGAACTTTACAATATAGGGTTAGGAAGCAGAAAACTTTCCCCAGTGAAACGGTATGGAAATGTCCTTATTTTGGATGCTGTGTGGATGGGAGAAGCAGGCGGGCCAGAGCTGTGGTGGGTGAGAGGGATGAATGGCCCCGCTAGCTCCATCGTCAAGTCGCTGCCAGCTGAGACATGTCCGGCCACAGTATATCACATAGAAAGCACCTCCTGTCATTTACACAAACTATACTCAGTGGCAGAGTGTGATGAATTGGCAATCCGGCTCTTCGGACTCATTTCAGCTGTGTTTTGGTAACACGAGGCGCCTTTTCTTCTAACATTTCTCACATGCCAGGGCCAATTTCTCTTCTTCAGCAAAAAGCCAGCCCTTTTCCTGAAATGGCAGCTCCTTCAGCAAAGCTAAAACTCCCCCATTCAGAAATAAAAGAGAGTGGGCATAGAAGTTTAATCCCTATTACGTGCGCGTGACAGTCCCAATTGAAAACCACTGGGGCAAATGCCTCTGTCGCCCACAATTAGATGCAATGCTGCATCTCAGCTGGCTCTGTGAATCCCTCCCTGAGAGGAGGAAAGCTGGGCAGCCATGGAAAAAAGGAGGCAGAAATGCCTACCACCTCCACATTATAGCATCTGCTGGCACAAGTGAGGGCAGAATCCTGCCTTTGATGGAAACCTCTTCACAAAGAAACTTTTCTATCTCTTTTGCACACAGAAATCTCTGCCAACCCACAACTGGAAAGCAAATTTCCTTCTGCCCACCTCCTTTCTTACAAGGACACATGGCAACTTAGTAGTGCAATCAAGCAGCTACTTTATTAATCAATCGATTTCAGCGCATTTTGCTTAACTCCGCTCGATCCTCCTTCCCCATCTCCCCAGTGCGTTGAGATAAAATACAGACATGGAGCCATTTCTTCCCTCCCCGCAGAGCGTAAAGGCTCCAAAATCACCCTACAAGTCTTCCTTCCCCTGTTTTGAAGAAGGAGGCAAAGGCCAAGGAAGGAATTGTACATGAAACAGCTTTCACAGCACGTTCTCCTGAAGGCAGAGCAAGGAGAAAGGGGGAGGCTGCTGAACAGAGCAATAAATCCCACCACGCGCACGTACAACACTGCCACAGCTCTGCTCCCCCTCACGTGCATCATGCCCTGGGGATGACGTGGTTCCCGCAGGGATGCAGGCTGTCCTGCCCTTATGTCCCCTTTCAGCAGGGAAGACCGAGTCCTGCACTCCACCTTGTCAGAGGGGCTGTGGGATTTTGGCTGTCTGCATTTCAATGGGCTGGAGACACGTAAACAAGGATGTTTGGCAGGCAGGTGGTCAGCACGTTCAGGGAAACCTCACCCTTGAAGGAGATGTGAGTCCTGGTATCTAAAAACAGAGGGATCCAAAGTCCTGAGCCCTTTTCAAAGTGGGAGCCAAAAATCCCCCATGGGTGTAACACCCTAACAAATACATAAAGCGCACATTGTTTGGACTTTCTTTTGCACCATGGACTGTTACAGCAGGTTTCTATAAATGCCTAGGTTTAGGTTTATGGGGACGTGAGACAATTTATTACCTAAATGTGCATGTTAGCGAAGCTCCTGTGACATCTAAGGTAAAGTCTACAGCCCCTTCTGAGGATTTGCTGCTTCTTAGCAAGCCTTTCTGTAAATATTGTAAGGACCCTGCCATCCCTTCTTGCTCTCTCTTTTACCTCTCCTCCAGTTTTCATACTTGCATTTTAATTTGTAGCTTTTAGCTGTAGATTTTGCTCCCGCTCAAAACGACTGATTAAGGATAGCTGAGCAAATCCTGTTGACAGCTTAGCAGAGAAACTCTTGCCATCCACTAAGTCCTAGAGAGACACGGCAGAGTCCAGCTACACATGACAAAGTCCAGAGACAGAAGTAATTGTGCTGAGGTGAAGGGTGAATCAGGGGAATAGAAAAGTGAAGCCCAGGGCCAGAGCAAAGTGGATTAGTAAAGCTGTGTGGGTCAGATGGGACTAGGCTGAGCTGGCTGTGACACCCAAAGAAACGATGTCACCCATTAGGGTGACACTAACCAGGGATGCTGCTGTTCAGTCTCAGCGCGATATTTACTACGATCAATACGCCATTGGTGTATAGACACAGAGGAACTTAATTCTTTATTACCTTTTACGCATAATCTATAAAAGATGTGCATCTCATCTATCACAGCCTCAAAAGCACCACTAGAGCCAGTATCACAAAACAGAAAGGATGACTTCTTCCACATTGGTGCAAAAAGATTTATTGTCAAATGTCCCCTCCTCTTCATGGCTCCAGCCACCTTCTCTACAAATACCTGCTAAAAAGACGGGGCTCTGGGAAATGCCGCTGAGGCTAACAAACATGGTGTATGGCTCCTGGTGTGGTGGTCCAGCAGACAGCTCCCCATCCTTGCAAGCACTGAGGTTATCAGCCATCTCTATGGAACACCTGGAGAGACGGATTTGGGTCTCTTTGGGGAGCTGCCCCAAGCTATCACAAGTAGGCTTTGGCCTCTTGGATGAGGCTGGGGATGCTGTGGAGGTTTGCAGAAATTCTGTTTTATCCAGAGCTACAAACAGCTACAAAGAGCTCGTTCGCCACAGGTGGGCATCAGCAAGAGGGAATGGCACTGAGCTCTGAGCACGCAGGCTCACACAGAGAACACAGCAGGTGTTTGTAACCCACCAGGGTTCTCTCAGGGTGACAAATCCAGAAGAATGTAGTTCAGTGGGTATCCAGAAGGACGTAGTAAAGTGGGTACCTGGGCACAGCAGGAGAGGACACCAAGGCAGGCTTAGCAGGGCAACCAACTTCATGTATGATATGAAAAAGGCGCTTCTAGCATTCAGGTGCAGAAGACAGGAGATTGCTGGTGGACAGCCTACATGGCAGAACGGTGGGCACAGACCACTCCCATGCAGAGCCAGAACTGTGCAGCCAGTCCCTCTGCTCCATGGGGTGTAGGAGCAGTGTCTTGCTGGTCTGCCCGCTCTCCAGGAGCCAGCCGATGGGCAGTGAAAACTGAACACGCGGAGCATGCCTTCCCCTATAACTGGCACGGCCTGACTTGCCATTACCTATCTCAGCAGGGAGGTCAATGCATTAGTGGGCTTATTAGCGGGATGTTTAGCCAGCTGCAATTTCACCCTCACCCTGACGGTCCTCTTCTGGAAGGATGAAGAGAGAAAGCTGGGTTGTCATGCTGGGTTTCACCTTCTTGGCACTCGCAGAGTCGCAGTTCCCCAGCAGCCAGGCTGGCTCCTTTTGCCTTGGTTGAATATGCCAAGCAATACATCTCTGAGAAAAATCCAGGCTGCCAAGCTGTGTTACGCTGTCTCCAGCTACCAATTATGCGGATAAATTGATTGTCATTAGAGTGATGAAGTAGCTCAACAAATAAACTTTCAGGAACAAGGCAGCCCATTTTTCACACACCAGCCTCAAGGCTTCCTGCTGCTTTGATCAAACACACAGAAAATTGTCTCCAGGCTGCACTGGTGTTAGAGACACAAACTTGTGAGGGCTGGAGTAAGCCAGTGAGGGACAGAGATTTATAATACACCAATAACCTCGCATTTGTGCACTGTTGTGCAAGGCAGGTTGAGCAGATAGTTTCTGAACAGGTCCAGGGCTGAGTTGTGGAGCAGGGTTGCACAGGGCAGGGTTGTATAGGGTAGGGTTGCACAGGGTAGGGTTGCACAGAGGAGCGTTCCATGGAGCAGGGTTGTATGGAGCAGGTTGCACAGGGCAGGGTTGCAGAAGGTACAGCCCAGGGAAACATGCTGCCCCCAAGTCACCCCTTCTCCCACCACCCACAAAGGGGTTTGGCAATGTTGGGAGTAGTGCCCAGGCATTTCCCACCCCTGTCTCAGCCACGCAGATTCAGGTCAGCAGCACAAAGAGAGACGGTTGTCACATCCCACTGTTGCGTGGAGCCACCATAAAGTTCACTCTGACTGGCAGCTGCCTCAGAGGATACCCAGGACTGAAATAGCAAGGGGCAGACGTCAGGAATCAGAGTCACTGGCAGGAGAGGGAAAGGCAGGGGAGTTGTGCTGCCTCTGGCCCTTGCCTAGATTAGGTCTGTCTCATACCAGGGCTGTTCATCTCCCACTCACAACAGTATTAAGTTCACCCAGAGGATCAGAACTACTAAGATACTAGCAGCAATAAATCCCAACAGTGTGATTCCTCATGAGCAGCTTACCTAGGAAAGTGCATGATTATTTTAAACGTGCTGATTTATTAATACACTCAGGATGGGCTCAAGCCACTAGTTCTTGCCCAAGGGATTTCATCATTGGAGCTCAGCATCTTGACTCACAGTATTGGGACTGATATATGACTAGCTGTGATCAGATGGCATATCTAAAAATACAGAGCCTGCGGTTTATTTTTCTTGGAAAATGGAAAGACACCCAAAGAAGCAGAGCCCAGTTTAGCAACCACAGCAGGCTGGATTTTTGCTTTAAAGAAGCCAGCAGAATTTGCCCTAAAGAAGGTGCCACTTAGGTTGTGTTACAGCCATGGGATTAACCTGCGGCTCTAGCACCATGGGGGGATCCTGCAGCTGCCCCAGCTGCTGCCGTGGCTCTAACTCTGTATTACAGAGGACAGGGATGCTGATCACACACCCTTGCCCTAGGAGACATGAGCAACGGGATTCCTCTGACCCAAAGGAGGTCTCTACACTGGGACCACCAGGAACTGGGCTGGTCATTTAGTACACACCTGTACTAATGAACTAAGCTCTGCAAGATGAACCCGCCTTGCACCATTCCCAAGGAAGCTGCTGCAGATATCTCTGGACCTGTTATCAGGTCTGCCTTCAGTCATCTCCTCTCTAGACTAAACAAGCCCAGTTCTGCTGGTCTCTCCGGGGGGTCATGTTTGCTGGACCTCAGCTCATTCCCACTGCTTTGGTTTGGACCTTTTCCAAGGCAGAGACACATGCCCCTTTTATTAGGCCATTTCACACTATTTATTACATCTAATAGCACTTTTGTAGGAAAAAATCCCTCCAGACGACGCAAAGGGCATGTCAAATAGCACATTGCAGCATCTCCTAACATAACAAAGACTGACGCTAACGGTAACAAGATGAAGTTACGGACAGGAATGATTCAGCAGTGGCAGGTTGAGTTTTTGCTCCTGATAAAAAAAACTGTTTTGAGGCCATAAACACGAACTGGAGTAGGGTCCTGGTCTTCCCTCCATCATGCCGTCCATTGCCCACACCTCAGTGAGTTCAAGGCCTCCTTGATAACCAGAGGTGACAATCTGTTCCTGTCCATAACCTCCTCCCAGGCAGAGAAAATATCCCCCAGGATTTTTGAACCGTCGTGTTTCCACCTGACTCAGGTCCACAGCAGGTTCCCTCTGCCCCATGTGAGAGACAAAATGGTCCACAATCCTATAGCAAAACCCACCACCACCACAAACAGTGCCTGCTGGATTCTGCTGCCCACCCATTTGTCTGCAAGAGAAAACTGATTATTCTGGTGTTTCCAGTAAGAAACCCCTTTAAATCACACATATGATTCCCTCCTTCCCTTCCTGAAAACTTCCCGGGGCACTTCTGCATCTTGTGCTTAGAGGGGTCATTTCAACGATAGGGAAACTGAGGCACCTCCCCAGAAAGTGGTTTTTTGTCCCCGATGAGGCCCCTCACACAGAACTCGCTGCGGGAGCAGGGACCGCCTGCAGGGACAAGAGCTGTAATTCCAAACAGCTGAAAACACAAAGGAAAACACCCCCTCCAAAATAACAGACAAAAAAAAAATCAGCACATGTACCAGCCTCTTCCAGAGGCAGCAATTTTAGGAATCACTTGTAACCAGGCAGCAGCAGCAGGGTGATTGTGGGATTTTTTTCTCCCCAAATGGGGCCCTTTCTTTTCTTCCTGTTCCTATAGGGTTTTTCATCACCGTGGCATTTCCTACGATAATCCATCAGATTTATGCTGCCCTGTTCCAGATCAGAGCATCACTGAGCTCTGTGCATGTCTAACAAAAGACAGCCCTGCCCTGAGCCATTCGAAATCTCTACAAACCAGGCAAACAAAGGGGACGGGAGAGGAGGATTAGCGTGTTTGTGGAGAGAGAGCAGGGAGAGGATGTCTTTCTCTAAAGCCATTTGAGGAGCATGGCTCCAAAGACCAGATTTTCTGAGTTGCAGGTGTCCTTCCTCATGGGCTAGGTTGTTCATACAGCAAAGGACCCCGGCCATTGAACAGACGGCCCTGGGAGCACCCCGCTGCCCCTTGCCAGGTTTGCGTTCGCTGCTAAATGGGAGCAGGTGGAGGTACCAGACTGGTCCCCTAAGGTTCCCACCACTTCCTTGCCATGTGTTTGTGAATGCCCCTTCTGTCCTCTGCAGCCTCGCAGGGCACAGCGCACCTTGCTTTCAAGGTTTTCCTGCTCAGCCCTGCCACGCTGTGCTTCCCACCTCCCCAAAAGCAAGAGCGGAGTGCTGAGAGCTGCCTGGGAGCTCTCTCGAACACCCTCAAGCCACATCCCAGTGCAGCCATGTCAAGCGTCCTGCCAATTCCTGCTTTGCAGCCCTCAAGCCAGAGCTGGGCAAGAGCTGCTCCACCCGGCTCTGACCTCCCCAGGGCACGTGTGCCCAAGCGATGCCAAAGCCCCGGCTGCCTGCGTAGCTTTCCCCTCCAAGCACCAGTGTCCCTATGTGCCCAGTGACAAACAAATCCGGCAGGAAATACTTTGCTGGGAATGGGGAGAGCTCTGCGGTGAGGTTGTGACACTGGACGTTGTGTTCTTGGCAATTAGCTCCTGAGACTTTGAAAAAATATCAAGAAAAGAACAAGAGGTGGCTGCTGGCCAGAGCTGGGTTGGGGGGCCAGAAAGGTCAGAGCGGGACCCTGCAAGGGATCCCAAAGCGGGTTGGATCACAAGGGGCAGCCGAGACACAACACACCTTGTTGGGTGGCCAAAGGGTCTCTGTGGCTCATTTTGTTGGTGCCTTGACTGAGGAACCTTGTCAGAAACCGAACTGTTGTGAGAGTTGTGGTGAACTGGGTAGACTGGGATGGGGAGAGGGATCCTGACTCACCCCCACAGGGTGAATTTATACCAGGACAGGTCACATCCAACTTCACACCCCTTGTCGTGCAAGAACTGGAGAAAGGCAGGACCAATGTACTCCAAACCAGTCACCTGTGAGAGACCTCAGGGTCACCCAGAGGAACAGCTTGCTCTTCATGCCCTGCAGACATCTTCATTTTTCTTTCAGCTCAGCAGGTCCATCAGCAAAAATGCCATGGCCTGGGGAGAAAAATGGAGGGGGAGGAAATGGTCAGAAAAGTCAATTCCCAAATATGCGGCAGGCAGGCAGGAAACTGGCTCCTACACACTTTCTCCCCCATGCCTGACTCGCACAACAGGAGCCATGACCATCATTTGGGAACCACTTGTCTTTCCCTGTTCCTCATCAAACAGACAAATCACTGCTGGATCCCATCAGCAGAGGCCTCCATATGGCGACTGTCTGATCTCCCTCCTTCTATAAACACGCAGATGTTGTTGCCTGTTCAGAGGCAGGGCCACACATTAATGGTGGCTTCTGCCCTTTGCAGTCCTCAGAGGACAGTGAGCGACAGCCCAGCGGGCACTGGGAAGCTCCTGTGATCTCGAGCAGTTGGCAGAGGATGCTGACTGCTCTCTGCTGAGCTTCTTATATCAGGTGCAGCTGCCTCTGGGCCCTGCTGAGATGCCATTACAGAGGCAGCTGGACCATCTTTTATGGCTTGCCACAGCCTCTGATGTCCATGCTGAGAGTCAGGCAATCAGCTCTGGGGGATGCTGAACATGACCAGGGGCAGTGGTCCAAGCCCTCCTTCTCCAGGCAGGAGCAGCTCATGTTTCTTTGCCTCTTTGGTGTTTCTGCCCCAGCATTGCAGGAGAGGGACGCAGATTCTGTCTAGGGCTCAGGGCAGAGGGCTCTGATCTTTCCCTACAGCCCCTCCAGCTACCACCTTAGGCATAGATATCATGAATGTTTCAGGGTTCAGATCCCAAAGGAATCTGTGATCTCCCAGACGTCCCAGCATGGCACGCCTGGATGACCATGAGAACGGCAGAGAATGACCTCTCAACAGCCCAGCAGCTGAAGACCCTTCCTGCGCTGGTGATGGAGCAGGACTGAGTGAGGGACAAGGAGCAACGCCCAGCCCTGATCCCCTGTGAACTCCCTTTTCCCTGCAGACCCCGTTGTGACCACCCAAGCCTCTCTCTCTGCCACAGGGTTGCTGCACCCACCTGAATTCCGGCATCCCTGCAGAAGGCAATTTTGACTCAGCTTTAGTAAATGGAGTTCTGCAGGGTCAAATCCAGCCCTTGAGCTCCTTCCCATGCCTGTCCACAAGGCCTCCCACCCTTGTGCCTCATTGGCAAGGAGATTGCCACCCACAGCATGAGCAGGACCCAGTAGGACAAGGAGTCAAGGGTTTTCCCTGGCACTTCTCATCTCCACCAAATCAGAATAGCTACAAGTTGTTCCCACCAAATATCAGCTTCTCTCCCCTCTCCTCACTGTTGGAAGGGGGCTGTAAAAGTTAGGGCAGGTGAATTCATCCATCAGGCAGCACCTCCCAGATCCCTGTTCTGCTCCACAATGGTCTGAGGCAGGGCTGGGACAGAAGCCAGTGTTTTGTTCCTTGTCCTTTGACAACATTCCCACGCTGCTGTCAATGGCTTTCCTTCCAGGGGAAGGCAACGTATGTCCCGCTCATTAACGATAAGGAAGTGCGATGGGATTGAAGCACAAGCCCCTTTGTGAGGAGGGAAATGCCTACACATTTGGGGAGAGTCTCAGTGTCTGCAGATTTCCCCCTAAACCAAATGCCATGAAGTGCTTTCCTCACAGTTATCCTCTGTAAAAGGTGACTCCTGGAGGGTGGTCCAGCACTGCAACTTCTCCACCGTTGGTCCATCTGTGAGAACCTACCCAGTTCTCTAGGTCAATTCTGAATCTGATTCACAGCATCCCATGATAGCCCTGGAGACTGTAGAGAATCAAGTATTTAGGGCTCATGGGCAGTGCATATCATAGAGACATACATGAATGTTTTCCAGCACTTACTAAGGCCTGGGGATCTTCTGGGGCAGATTTACTAGAAGGAAGAGTAGTTGGGGAGGGTAAAACAGATGTAGACTCTCCTTCAAGCCATTACCTTTATCTGCCATGGCAAAGGGTTTACTCACCTGGCAGGGAGCAGAGCCCATCTACTGTTGCCTCTCCATCCAGCCTGCAGCTACATCATCTGGGCAACCTGCCCTGCAAGCAGTCTTCTGAGGACAGTCTTGTGTTTGTGTATGTTTATTGTGACTATTAGCATTACATGCTCCCATTTCCCCTTTTGGTTCTCCCGCATCCTGGTGCAGGAGCAAGACAGTGGAAAAATGTCTCAGAAACACGTTTTTTGGAGGGAAAATGGGAGAATGTTCAATGGAGGTGGCCTATGGGCATGTGAGTTCACTTTCTCTGAAGTAGCTGATAAAAAAGGTTTCCAGACAGCTCAGTGAAGATCCCACCCTTTGGTGTCCTCCATGTAGTGAGGATCCCACCCTTCAGTGTCTTCCAGTCAAGACCACAGGTGAAGGCTCCTCAAATTTCTGAGCTCTGATTCCATCAGGTTTGGGTCCAAGACCTTCTTGGGTAGAAGCTCTCCTCTGCCACTGAGGAAGACAATTAATTTCTGAGAATTTGTTCTGTATAAGAGACCCTAAATTCAACTTCCTAAAAAAAAAGCAGGCATGTTCAGACACCAGATTCTGGTTTGGGTCCTTACAGCATTGGTCAGCAGAGACTTCTTAAAAGTTGATCTGGCCCTGTGCCTCAAGCCCATCTCAGCAGTGCAATAGTTTGTTATGCTGTGCCCAATCTCAATCTCTTCTCCTGCAGCAGGGGATGAAAGGACACTCAACTCCCCTTTTTAGGGCCACAAAACGATCAGAGGGATGGAACACCTCTCCTATGAAGAAAGGCTGAGAGAGTTGGGGTTTTTAGCCTGGAGAAGAGAAGGCTCCGGGGAGACCTTATTGCAGCCTTTCAGTACTTAAAGGGGGCCTATAGGAAAGATGGGGACAGAGTTTTTAATAGGGCCTGTAGCAATAGGACAAGGGGTAATGGTTTTAAACTAAAAGAGGGTAGATTCAGACTAGATATAAGGAAGAAATTTTTTACAAAGAGGGTGGTGAAACACAGGAACGGGTTGCCCAGAGAGGTGGTAGATGCCCCATGCCTGGAAACATTCAAGGTCAGGTTGGACGGGGCTCTGAGCACCCTGATCTTGTTGAAGGTGTCCCTGTTCAGTGCAGGGGGGTTGGACTAGATGACCTCTAAAGATCCCTTCCAACCCAAACTATTATACGATTCTATGATCCTGTGATTTTTGAATAGGACTGGAAAAGTATACCCTTCTCCTGGCAAAAACTGAGAAAACATCTCCCCAGGGTGGTGTGTGGTATCAGACTTCTGACAACCTCCTTCAGAGCTGTCTGGCCTCCTGCTTTGCTGCTCTGTGCCACCAAAGTCTTTTAAATGGAGCCCCATCCCACCCTTATTTTACATGGCACAGTTAAGGGTTTGCTAGGAATTATTATGGGCCAGTAGCACCCTTCCCTGCCATAGCTATTATTCCTTCTCCTACATGCTAATTTTGGCTGAGTCAATACCTTCTTCCATCTACAATCTCAAGACATTCACTGCAATATTTAATACCATTGCATATTCAGCAAACAAGCTTGAAAATTTTCCACTTACTAAAGCTTCACTTTTTTCCTCTTCCTTTCCCCCTCCCTCCGGGAGGGTGATAAATGTCTGAAAATCAAGAGATGATAGAAGCTCTTCATTCATCAGCTATGGTTGCAACTCCTCCTGAAGTCGAGTGTGGGAACCGCGTCTGGGACAAACCGTGGCCCCGAGCCCGGATGTGCCTTCTCCACCTTAACAGCAGCATCTGCTTCCCAATATGGCATGCTCTGCACTATCTATCTCAGGCACAACTTGAAACTTTGCAGCTGTTGCCACTCCGAGTCGAGCTATAAATCCAGCAAGGAGGGAGAGGCTGGGATAGTGGGGGAGTGCAGGGCACTCATTATCCTGTGCACAGGGATGGGAGCAACGCTCACATGCATCCTGCAGAAGCACAAAACCAAGCCAGTCCTCGCACTGGAATGGCTGGGCAGTCCCAGAGCAGGTGAACAGAGCGTAGGTACCAATATCTCATCCTGGAGAAAAGTCTCCTCTTTCTTTCAGTCTTACATTTGTAACTCAAGAGAGCTATTCCCTGTGTACAAAAGTTCTGTTGACAGGCTGGAGGAAACTTAAGCATTTGCCACCATAGGTAATAAGAATGATAGGGTCCAAGTTCATCCACCCACCCAACGTTGGACTACAGGTTGGTTTCTTCTCTTTTGTTCTTCCCCCTGTTCAACTCCCAAGATAGAAGGAAGAGAAGGCAAGATTATTACCCAGACAGGACTCATGGAGGCTTTCCAATCACACTTGCTTTCCAAATCATAAGGAAGTGAAAAGCAGATGAGAGCCCAGGCACGTGCCTGAGCTGGAGGTCAGTTGTGGAAGGCTGGACGCCTGGATCAGGGTGCAGATAAAGTCAAGGATGTTCCTGAAATTGGGGGAAGAATCTGCCCCTCAATGTGAGGAAGCTCAAAATAGAAAATCAATAAAATAACCAGACAAAAAAGATCAGCTCAGTCTTCCTGGGAAAGATCCAAGGGTGAAAAACTAATTCCAGAAAATGAGGTCAACCTTCTCTAATAACCATAGCTACTGTTTGTGCTCCACTGAGACTCGCATGTGTAGAGTTTACCTCTCCTCTATTTATGGATTTGGCCTCTTGACCTGGAATTCAATGCCTCTCAGTTGATCCTGTCATGTTGTGACGGGCCACATCCTACATGTTTATTGCATTGGCACCAGTGTTGTCTTTATCTAAAGGGTGAGGGAAAAGAGCAGTCCAGGGCTGACACTTAAATACAGCATCCATCCTCCCTGTCCTCCTAAACAATTAAATTTGATGCAACTTCTCACTTTATTTTTTTCTGCCTTTTTTCCCAGAAGGGACCTCTAAAGCTACTCTAAACCCTCCTGGAGAGAACATCCGTGCAAGCCCCACAAAAGATGGCTTTTTTGGTGCCCAGTTTAGAGCAGGAAGTATCCCATTGTGAGGTGGGACTTTGGGGGATTTGGGAGATTTGAGTCCTTACAGTATTGGTCAGCAGAGAAATCTTGAAATCTGATCTGGCCATATGCTTTGAACCCATCTCAACAACTGGATAGTTTGTTAGCTTTGCCCAATCTCAATCTCTTCTCATGCAGCCAAAGGTGAAGGGATACTTAAATCCCCACTCTGAGAAGGACCTGATACCCACAATGACTCTACTATTTGTAGGGAAGGGCTGTGTGAGGATGGAGGAATACGTTGGGGGGCTCCTCGGTGGAACCTCAGACTCTCTATTTCCACCCTCAACTCATCTACGCTCGGTCACTTCAGCCCAGTCCTTGGGCAGATCTTATTAACCACCCTCCCAAATGACTGCAGCCAGAGCGTCACAAAAGTGTGCGAGGTCACCCTTTGTCTCCCTGTGCCAGGTTCCTTCTCAGGGTCTGGACAGCTGGGTTGGTTCAAAGCATGTCACAGACTTTGTGGCATTTGGTCCAGCATCTTCCTGCAACTGCCAGGCATGCTTCTGTCTAATCCCAGTTCATATCAGGAAGATGACAAGAGAGGTATTTTCCTCTTGTGTCACACGGTGGTGGCTCAGTGGCATTGCAGTGGCCTTGAGCTGGCAAGTTCTCAGCAAGATTTTGTTCCCACAGAGACGCAGGAAAATTGACCTGGGAGGGCACAAAAGCAGGGCAGCAACATCAGTTTTCATTTACTAGAGATGTTCAGGCATTAGCACCATGAGGAAGGCTGGAGCCCTCTTTAGCGTTTCCAGTACTTGATAAATTTCAGAGAGATTTAGGGCAAGGAGCCAGATGTTTGGGGAGAAATTCTGAACACTAAAGACAAGTGGAAATTTTTTTTTTTTTTTTTTGTAGTGTGTATTTTTTCCCATTAGTTGCAAGGCTATATTTAGAAGAGAGAGGGAGAGAGAGCGCACGAGAGAGAGATTAGGCATTTCTTCATATTCTGTAGCCACTCCAGTTGTTCTGCTTGTAGGAACAGATGTCTCTTTCCTGGGGTGACAGCATTCAGGTCTTACCAGCAACTTCTCTAACGTAGAAGAGAGATCAGGCCAGAGGTAAGTCCCTCGTGGAGGAATACACTGCAGGGACCGTTGCAGTGCATGCTTTGGGATATTGGTCAGAGAGAAAGGGAGAGCGTGGGATCGGAGAGGTGACAGAGGGGGACCAGGAGGGAATTGTTGGAGACTGGAACCCAAGTCCAGAGTGGAAAGCATGGCTATTGCACCAGGGAAACCCTGGCAGGGATGGCAGTGGAGAGGGTCCTGTGCCAGACACGTGGGAGAGCAGCCCGGGAAGTCCCTGGCTCTGCCCATGCAGCAGGTGTGGAAGTTCATCAGGAGGTGCCCGACCTGGAAAGCCAGGCTGCACCGGTGACTGTGAGGGGCTGTGAGGGGCTTCCTCTGCTGTGAGCTTCTCTGCTTTTGGGTTTTGGGGCAGTGCCGTGATAGTTGGTTGTTTCCCGAGGAGATGGGGGGTGATGAAAAGTGTGTGAAGGTACTGGCTTTCCCCCATTGAAAAGTACTATGCCAGCTCTTGTGAGGAGTGGGGTGATGCCTTGTTTGTATCTGTGTATTCCCAGGCATAACTAAATTTGGGGGAAATGCATTCAGGGAGGTTTTGGAAGCCAAGAGAGGAGATGGTGCACTGCCTGGCATGGGGTCAGTTGTAACTGGGGAGGTTTTACCTCTGTTTGGCCATGCAACAGGGTGCCAGCTCAGCTCTAGGAAAGATGCTCTTTTCTTTGTCTGAATCTGCTTGCTGGGTCAGTTTAAGAAGAAACAGATCCTTTCTAAGGTCCTTAACCAAGTCCCTTCGGAAATGCTCCCTGCTTTCATAGCAACGCACTCACCGACAGCTCAAAGTTTCTCCAGGTTAACCTGGTTAATCCAAAATTTGCAAAAACCCTGAAGGCACTGTGGGGTCTGTCTGCACAGCACAGTGTCACACGTGCCTAGCAAAGGAAACCACAGATATCAGTCTCCCAAAGGGTTAAGATCTGGTTATCCATCCTCGAATGCCTCGAAAAATGTCTGCTTTCTGACCAGGTTTCCAATCTCTCTGCATTCCACGGGCCAAGCCCAGGCATAGCTCTGTGCCTCAGTTTCTCCCGGCAGCCAAAAGAGCAGCACAACTCCACTGGGCTGCAGAGCTGCATCCGTGGTGGGCTGGTCTGCTGCTCATGGCACACCTGACCCTTCTCCCCACTGCATCGCCCTTTTGTCCCTGCCTGCATTTGTGTCACCTCTATTCCCTGTGCTCCCTGGGGTGCGAGCATTGCTGCTTCTGTCCTGCATCCCTGGGCCATGCAGGACCCCAGGTACTCAACAGCAAACCTCTGTTGCTGCTCTTCCCCCACTGTCCTCAGGTTTCTTGCCAAGGACAGAGCAAGCAGGCAGCTGAAGGAAGAAAGAAGGAAAAGTGCTCGGAGATTGCTAAATTTGCAATTAAAAATTTCCTTTTCAAATGCAAGCAGCAATGCACAGGCCAGAAATTGCTCAGTTTAATCTCCCATGATGTTTTTGCACTTGCCTGTGGAGTTCCTGTGTGTGCCTATATGGTAATTTTCACTGCAGGGTTCTCCTTGTACACAGCCACAACAGCTTTTATTCCAAACTGACATTTCTAGCACTTTGTCCCAGGCACCCTTGAAATGCTAAATGGATTACTGTAATCCCAATAAAATCAAACACATTTCTCTTGTACTATTACAACCTCCCAAGAAGACAGGCACAAATCCATCTCTCCTGGCTGGACCTAACTCCAAATCCACATGTTTTTTTCCAGATTTAGCTTTTTTAAAAAAATTTAAATCCTCTTGGAAAAAATTTTCCCCCAAAATATATGCTTTCCCCTCACATTATACTGGTCCCCAAAGGACAGAGAAGGATACACGCAGGAAGTCATGCTCTGATTTCTCTTACAGTATCAGAGCTAGAAATACACAGCACCTACTGCAGAGATGTCACTCCATGCTCCCTCGTGACAGATGGCACTCGGTGCTAGTCCTGACAGGCTATGAGATACTGGTCTTTTAAATGCTAACAGCATGATTTATAGAACATTCACCAAGACACTTTATATTTCTGTCACTCCAAGGCTAGTATCTGGTAATGCAGAAAAGAGGGACATGAAAAATGCAATGGTACCAATAAGGCATTGTAGATGTCTAAATGTTTTGTGAGGGACTTTTCTATACAGTGCGGTATAAACAAGCAAGTGGGGGTGTAAAGCCTTTCTTAGCACTTCTAAGGTGACTGCTACTAACAAGCCTCATCAGAGATGTGCTGAAGTATTTCTGGGTGCCCACCACTGCTGGGTGCACTTTTGCAGGTCTGGAGAGGCAATGTATGTACAATCCCACTTCTTTGTTTGCTTGTACATGTACATCTGGCTCCTTCTTTCAAAGGCTGAGGCATTACTGCTGCAAATGGGCATAGAGGAGGTATAAGCTCATAAGAAATCTGCCAGCACATGAATTTCCTGCTCTGTGTATCTTCAGGAGCTTCATTCCATATTTTCCATGCATGCTTAGGACAGAGCTGGGGGAGCACCATGCAGATCTTTCCAAGTTTTAAATAGATTGTCTCTGGGTTGTCGAGGACTGGTGATCTGTCACCTGTTTTTAAGCAGCAGGTTCAAGCCTAGATGCAGAGAGTGGGCATCTGGGCCAAGCTGAGTGGCCTCCCTCCCATCTGGGTCACTTTGCTCCATGAAGAAGAGGAATGTAGTTCAGAGAGTTGTGCTCTCCCTCTTCTAACTGCCAGTGATCCCTCATGGCCTAGGATGACCTGCTGGACTAAATCATTGCTTGGGCACCCACAGGCTATTGCTTGCTCCAAACTGAACCAGGCAGCTGGGTCCCTCATTCACATAGGATCTGATTTTGGCCTTAGGCTTGCTGGGGAGTGCAGGATCCACCCATGTGCACACACAGCGTTGAACACAGCACGGTGGGTGGAGCTCAGATCACAACTCACAGCAATACCCATCACCCATCCATAGGAGGGCCTTGGACATGAACGACCACGTAGGCTAACTGGGCACATCAGGCAGGAGGCAAATGGCTCAACAGCCCATCAGCAACATGAGCCCAACGACGAACGTTGCATTAGCCTCCACACATTCTTAGGCCATGATTGCTTAAATGGCTTCAAGGAGACAGCCCCTGGCCATGCCTGGGACTGGACATCCAAAAAGTCAGTAGCAGGGTGTTAATCCCTATTGCTGTTGTGCAAAGTGAGTTCACACCTTTCCCCTTCCAGGCAAAGGCTGTATGTAATTCAGCACATGACCATTCAAACTGTTGGACAACGTAGGAGTTGCTGGCCGTCACGCTCTTCATTGCACATGGGCAAACATGCCGTGTCTGACCAGTGCGTACACCAGACAATCAGCAATCCCAGGCTGGTTCTTCATGAGGAAGAGACGATTCGGTATAAATCTGAAATTATTTCACTTCAGGCAAAGAATGAGAGGCAGGCAATGCTCTCTCTTTGCAAAGAAGCTATCCAGCCCTGTTTGCAGTGTTTCAATGCCAAAGCAATTGTGAATTTGCAGAGAATAAGACCTAAATTAAAGGATGGGTGGTGGAGAGTGCTAGCAAACTCCTTGCATGTTCATATTAGAGGAAACAAGGATTGTGCTCAGTGCCTATTCATGTGTTTGTCAGCTCTGATTTCCTCTGTTCTCCTAATGTTTTTCAATCTGTTGGCTAAATTCAACCAAAATTTGGCAGAAGGGAAAGATCACCTCAATTTTCAGGAAATTAGGCATCAAAGAGAGAAGAAAGTCAAACAAGTGTCAGAGCCAAGGGAAGAGCTGGAACGTGAGTGCTCATTAAGGCAGCCAAGTGTCCACATGGGAAAAAGTTATAATAAGCATCTCAACCAGGGCAAAACATTTATCCAGCACTGCGAGCCACTGCAAGACATGAAAGCGTAAGAAAGCAGGTGTCATTTAATCTGACACTCACAGAACTATGTGTTTTGTGTCTCCAAAGCACCTTTTATTTCCACAACATTGGAGAGGAAGGAATAATCCAACTCTGGTCTAGGTTTGACCATTTCCAACTGTAATTCCCCAGCAGTCGAGTGTTTCACACACTCTGTCCAGCTCCCCTCAGAACTGGAGGCTTCTAGGAGACATCAATGCCTAGGAATCAAGTGAGAGTAGAAATCTGATGCCCACAAATATGGGATCTTCCCTGTGCTGGGAATAGCCTCATTTCTGCTTCAGGGTGAGATCTTTCTCCTCCGGACATTAGCTCCCTTCTCACAGCCTGAGGTCTAGATGGGCACCAGCTTTTCCCTTTCAGCAGCTGGATTCATTCCCTTTCTCTCCCCTTCTCCCTCAGTTCCCACTGTCAGCAAACCCAACCTCCTCAGGCTGAGCATGAGGCACACAGAACAAGCTCTACCACGTATAGGGCAAGGTCCTCGACATGCACAAAAACACCATATTTGGCCAGTTTGAGCCAGAGTTGAGTGAGAGCTTGCCAGAAGGAGAATCATACAATTTAAACTGAAAGAGAGTGAGTTTAACCCTTCATTTATAAATATGGTGATAAATCACCCAGGGAACTTTAAACACGGAAAGGCTGCAAAACTAAACACATGCTGCTGCCATCCCAGGCAGCAGAGTAACACTAGCAGGCAGGGCAGGGTAACGGAGACAGGAGGGATGATAGAGGAGCCAGGTTGCCATATCAGATGTTCTGATTCAGGACAGGGAGATGAGAAAAGCTGAAGCTGTTTATACTAAATAACACTCACCCTCACTTGTTAATGTCTTTTTCATCTTTCTGATCCCAGTGCATGGTGCTCTTATTCTTTGTCTCTGGGTCTGCGCGCAGAGATCCTATCTGCACACACCAATAAATAACCGTTTTGGAGAGTGGTTAGGACAAAGCTCAGTTGCCTGACCTGCCTTTTCTTTTGTAACCCATTACGTGAATTGCTGAGCCAGATCCAAAAGTCCCCCAGATCAAGGAAGCAATCCCCATTGACTTCAGCAAGTGGAGGGTGAGGCTTAAGGCTGACACTGAGCTAAATGTTGCATGGAAAGAAACACAGGATGGTCAAGGGTATCTTCCTGGGGCAGACGTAGTGCTGAGCTGCCCATGCTAAATGAACAAGTGTGATGCCAAGCAGCGAGCGAGCGAGCGAGGGAAGACACTACAGGACCTGGTTTCAGCACAGCGACCATCTGTTTCCTATTTGGCCCAAGAATGATGGAATCGGTTGTGTCACGCAACAATGAGAAAGTATTTCAGAGCAAGTCCCCCTCTCCCAGTGCTCAGCAGGGACCTTTATCAGAACAAGGGAAACCAGGTCAACCTCCAGTCTCCGTCCCTCCCCTCATCCCATTTCTACCCAGATGCCTGCTGTACTTTTAAGGAAATGCTACCCACAGTCTCACAGCCAGACAGACAAAATCCAGCCCGAGAGGTAAAATATAACAGCATAGGCCAATTGGCACAGCCAGACAGCACTCAGAAGGATGCATGTTTACCCATCTTGGGCTTTGCAGACTGCCAGATCCAAGAAATAGGGATTGCATGGAAATCTGGAGGGGCTGAAAGTTGAATTAGGCATGAAGAAGGCTAAGCTCCAAACTCTTTGAAGATTTTAGGAAAGGGGTTAGCACAGGGGCTATTTACTCTGTAAGCAAAGGTGATCGTGGTTCTTGTAGCTCTGCATGAGCTCGTGCCATAGCTGCAAGCAATGAAGAGTGCAAAACATAGCAAAATAAAGGTTTGCAGAGGCTGCAAAGCTTCTCATGTATTTAGCCATGACCCCCACTGACTGCTATATGCCACCACCCCATGGTGATGGGTAGCTGAACTGACTCACTTTAACACCTGCATGAGTATTTCTGATGGCAGAGAGAGACTTGGTTGGCATAATTTTTTGACTGGGGGGCAGGGAAGCACAGAATTTTTGAAAATGTTTGCTTTTCCTCAGACGCGAGGTCACGCTGCCATTCTGTGCCTTGTTCAGCCTGCTGCAAAATGGGGCAACGTACCTTTGTCAAGTGCTTGGAGACCCACAACGGAAAAATACTTAGTAGCTGTTAACCAGGGGTTTGGTCCAGCTCCATCTCATTAAAAGCACTCAGAGGAATGCTATTGCTCTGCCAATCCAGCTCTCCGTCCCTTTTGCGTGTGAGCCATGAGATGAGGGCAGTCCCACAAAGAAAGGAAAAGGCCATTCACCCAAACATCCATCAGTAACAACTTGATTAGAGGAAGACTTTTCCCACTGCAGCCCAAGAGGCAGCTTTTCCACAGCCTGTCAGTGAGGAAATCTTCAGAAGTACTTAAATTTGTTTCATGTAGATGCTTGGATTTTGAATTCAGACAGGGCAGTGATGGAGAGGGAAGAGACAGAAACTCTAATTCAGCTCCTCCATTGCATGTTCAATTTGGCAAACAAAATGCTACTTGTTTTTCAGCTGTTTACTATATCTGGAGTTTATTTCACTGCCCATGGGGCTCAGTGGAAGAGGTGACTATGTAAGCCATCACATTGCATATGCTGGTGATTTTAATTTCTGTGTATGGACAATACTTATAGGGGATCCTTTTCTATCAGTCTGTAAAGAGCCCTGCATACCTCAATAGCATTGTGAGGATGAGGAACATTTGAATGCATTTTGAGTTACTGATTTCACTGAGGCAGGAAAGGAAAAATGTAAGATGAATATCAGGTGTTTGTGATAAAGGATCTGAGACTGAGGAAAAATCTCCCAGAGGAGGCAAGCTACTAACAAGATGTAAAATCAGAGCAGACGGCCAGTGCCTTAGAATTACAACAAGGCGGCAAATGCATATGCAGCTCAATACACTCCAGTGCATGCTAAGGGATGGGATGGGTGATTTTGTCTTCTCCCCTTGCTCAACTACCTGTATGAACACAGATATACAAGCTCACGCTGCACTCGAGGGGCGACAAAGTCTTTATTTCTTGGTTTGCACTGGTGCAGTGGCTTCCACAGTGCTCCTCTTGCCAGCATCTGCAAAGAGAAGTCTGGGAGCAGATCCAGGCATCTGCTCATTTCAGTTTGTTTTTGTAATTAAAGAGTGAAACAAACAAACAGAGAAGATCAGATGGTGAGAATATTAGAAAATCATTAGAAAATGGGCCAGCATTCTGCATCATCCCCATGCATCTTTCTCAGGTGCCAGACTTCGCAACTCCACTACCTTCAGCCAGTCTTGGGTCCAGTTTTTCCTGTTATTCAACCGACAGCGTGCTTGGCACAAAATGTAAGGAGACAAGACCCTCCCCCAGGAGTCTGCAGGCTCAATCAGACCCAGACAAAATAATGCGAACATGTATGCTACTTTGGCTGCCACTGGAGTTCAGTGCAGGGTGAGGTAATCTGGTCATTCCTGAAACACAAGATGTTCCAACGTCCGGTTGCTGCTGGAGATGGCCTAAATGCAAAAGTGGACAGAAGTTAGGATTGCTCCTCTTTGCCCAGCAGTTCTTTGGGACATTACAGGTCGTCTGGCCCCAGGCTTCGGGATTTCGGTCCTACAGCATAATCCGGCACTGGGTTTGATCTCAGGAGGGCTTTATGGTTGAGCGCCACCCATTCCAATGGCCAATCCAATTACTTGGGCTTGAGTGGCTACCTAAACAGAACAAATAGCCATCTGATTATAAATATCCTTCCAAGTTCAAGGATATTAAAAACTATCTTTTTCTTTCACACCACTTCCATAGACTAGAGGAGAGGCAAGAAGAAACTAGAGCAATCACCAGGCCCCAGGCCCACAGACCTAAGCTCCATCATGATGGCAAAGTCACTTCTCCAAGAATTTCCGGAGGGAACTTCACACCAAGTCTTCTAAATTCTCAGTCCTAATTTCTGCTTTTGGCCAAAAATGTTCTGCTTTGTGCTCATCTGGCTTGAATGAACCACATAGATTAACCACGACTACACTGTAGCATCCCATGAGAACTCTTGATCTTGAATGTTGACCATTTACCAAACATACTTCATTCCCAGCCTTCTCCAAAGTGAGAAGAGGCAGGAAAGCACCCCCACTTTGGTCCTCAGTCCTCCACAGAAGCCTGCCTGGCCATGACCCTATTCACCAGTACAGGCTGGGAACTGCTCTACCGAAAAGGACATGGGCGTCCATCTCAGGCTGAAAAAGAGCCAGCAAGCAGTGTGCACTCATTGCAAACATGGCAAAGTACATACTATGCCACATTAGGAGGTTCATGGTCAGCAGATGGAGGGGAGTTATTACCTCCATCAGTTCTTCACTGGTGAGGTGTTCAGTTTGGGAGCACTCTGTTCAGGAAAATGTTGAAAGACAGGAGAGGGTCCAGCAGAGGCTTTACTAGGATGGAGGAATGCACCAGTACAGCGTGAGGCCAAACAGCTGGAAAGTGGCTTTGCAGAGGAATTGGGGGTCCTGGTGGATGCCAAGTTGCACATGAGCCAGCAATGCACCCTTGTGAGAAAGAAGGCCAACAGCCACCTAGGTTGCCTTAGGAGGAGCATTGCCAGCAGGCTGAGGGAGGTGATCCTTCCCCTCTGCTCAGCACTGGTGAGACACATCAGGAGTGCTGTGTCCAGCAAATGCACAGAGACTTGGGAATCTCTTCTCCTAAGTCTCAGTTCCCCAGCTCTTTATTACAGAGTGCTGGAAGGCTTCTGCTTTTGTCAGGAGGTGTGGAGGAGTTCAAAAGCTTGAGAGTTACGGCTAGCAAAGATTTGTAGTTCATGAGCCCGACAAGCAAGCTTTTAGTGGCTGGGCAGGAAAAGGCTTTGGCACTTGTCAGGCAGGCTCAGAGCTGCTGTGATGCTTTCTGGACCCAGTTAGGACTGTCCCTGCAAAACATTTACTTTTGGCCAGCAAGAACTCTCATGAAGATCCACTTTTCACTAGAAGGCTTCTGGCCTGGGTAGCTTCCTCCTCCACTTTCTACACGGCCACCAACAGCTTGGAGCACCTCACAAGCAATGTGACACCTTTGGTCCGTCCTCCCAATCCCCATAAGCAGCAAAAAGGATTAGTGCAGGCAGAAAGCTAGATGCCAGAGGATGGGGCACGCTTGGGGGAGCTGGATATCCAGACCCCCTTAGCAATTCAAGCTTTCCTCATTGAGACACGCAGTCCAGGCCGCTGCGGTTCCTGTGAGCACTGGAAGATGTGTTTGCAGCTCGTCGTCTCCTAGCCCTTCCACACTTGGCTCTTTGGTAGCAGGGACTTCAAACCCTCATAACTCAAGTCTTTCAGCATCATTCTCTGCTGATTCAAGCTGATTTTTTTAACCTCAAAGTCCTGCTCAGCCACTTTGAGATATTCCAGACATTTTTCAACCATTTATTTTTATTTAAACCAGCCAAGTCTCTGTATATATTGGGCTTTTTTTTTATCTTTTTAATATACAAATCAGTTTAAAATAGTGTGTAAGTCAGGAATGATTTGCAAATTAAACTGTCAGACCCTGGCAGGAGTAGCAGCTGACGCCCTTGGTTTGAAATCTCCCAGCTGCTGTTGCTGTGAGTATAGATCTCTAGAAGATGCCACACAACCTGCTTGTGCTTTCCTGGAAAATGCAGCCATTCTTCGATTTTAGGAAAATCTTACAGTTCCTGAAAATGCTGCTGCATGTAAGGCAGGAAGAGCCTCCAGTCGGGAAGAAGCCGCTTCAATGGAGGAAGGACTCAAAAGAATAAGAGCCATATTCAGGACACAAGACTTGGTAGGAGCCCCATAGTGGCCTGACCCTCCCTGTCACAGTGGAAAATGGCCTGTGCCCTCCATGAGCATCTGTGCACCCTGCTTGGACTCAGCAACCCCGTCTATTTCTAGATGGAGTTTTGCCATTTGCCATGTGGCTGGCTCAAACATGACCATGTGTAGGTCCCCCAACTTTCCCTTCTCCTTTGCTCCCCTCGGCATAGTTCACTTCTCTGTTCGTGCTCAGGCCTTAAAACCACTTTTGCACAGGGCAGAGGAAGAGAAATTTGAAGTGGGGATTGTGTGTCTTCTCCAAAACATGCATCTGGAACCACCGGAAGACCATAATTATAAACCCAGGTATTTTTCTAGTGATAATTGGTAATCCCATATTGACAGATGAGACACTCAGAGAGTACAGCAATATATATCACTACTGAAGTTGTACAAAAATGTTGGTTAAAACGTTCTTAGGTGACAATATTTTGAGCCCTAAGGAATGCTGACATACCCATCAATATACCTCTGTTTCTTTTCTTCCAGATCGCTGGGAAGTCAGTGACCATGTCGACCTCCTCCACCCAACTGCCAGCCCTTGACTCTGTCAACTCCACCCAGCAACCCAACTCCAGCATCTACTTGTTCTCCAAGTTCATCCACCCCGACAAAGAACTGTACACAGAATTTTACAGCCTGTGGATTGCCCTGATGGTAGTCAATGCCATCATTTTCCTGGTGGGTGTTGTGCTGAACAGCTTGGCGCTGTACGTCTTCTGCTTCCGTACCAAGACAAAAACCACCTCTGTTATTTACACCATCAACTTGATTGTTACTGATCTCTTGGTGGGCTTTTCCTTGCCTGTCCGGATCATCATGTTCTATAGCGCAGGCGACTGCCTGAATTGTTCCTTGGTTCATATCTTTGGCTACTTTGTCAACATGTACTGCAGCATCCTCTTCTTGACGTGCATCTGCGTTGACCGCTATCTGGCTATTGTACAGGTGGAGGCCTCACGTAAGTGGAGGAACCCCACCTGTGCCAAGGGGATCTGCATCTTCATTTGGATCTTTGCCACTGTGGTGACTTTCTCCATCCTGACAATGGCAATACAGTTTGCTGCATGCTGCCTCTCCAAGATTCTGGTCCTGATGGTCTGCGAGTACTTCTTCCCCCTCATCATAATCATCTTCTTCACCACCAGGATTATGTGTGCTCTGTCCAAACCCAGCCTCATGCACCAGAGTCGGGAGAGAAGAATGAGGGCTGTGCAACTCCTTATCACCGTCCTCATCATCTTCATGATCTGCTTCACTCCTTTTCACGTGCGACAGGTAGCAATCTCCATCAACCCAGACATGCTCCATGATGTCAGCCTCCTCGTCTACCATGTGACAGTGACTCTGAGTAGCCTCAACAGCTGCATGGACCCCATTGTCTACTGCTTTGTCACCAATAACTTTCAGTCGACCATGAAAAACATCTTCAGGAAAACCGAGCGAGAGCAATCCAGTGGGGACATCCTGGGTATGAATAAGAACTCCAAGGGCTCCAATGCAATCATCGCCTTCTCAAACACAATAGGAAGCCCTGTGAGCTTGCCATCACCAAGCAGTGTCCAGATATAACCCACACCTGATGAGACATGCTGTAGTAAGCCAGTGTAATGATGCTGGAATACTGCTAGGATGCACGGTACTATTGTCTTTGACCTCTTTGGTTTTTAGGCTGAGGTTCAGAATGACAGTGGTGGAATTTATTCCTCAAGAACATTGTGGTCTGTTTGGAAAATGGAACTTGCAGTGCTGTTAGTACCAATACAAAAGACAGTCTTTTAATTACTGTTCCCAACAGGAAAGTTTTCTTTGTATTTTAATACAGACATTTTGCTAGCAACAAATTCTTTACTGTGGTTTTCTTTTCATGTTTGACATCGTAATAGGACACTCCTAGGATGACTTAGAATGCAGGAAATCTCTATTTTCTATGAAAGCTTTTGGGCCTTGGGCATGTGCTTAGGGGTAAAGGATAAGAGGGATGTTTCCAGAGCTATCCACTACAAAGATTTTAGATGCCAATGGAGTGGGAAAGAAAGTATTCCAACCCACCTGACACTAGTAACTACTCATTTGTTTCTGAAAAAGTCTGAACCTTCTCAGGGAAGAGAAGGTGAAGTCAAGCAGTAAAGTCTCCTCTCACTATTTCAGCTATAATAAAAAAATACGTGTGGGTGTATATGTTTTCATACACATTGACTGGGCTTGGAGAGAGGTTAAGGATATGTTCCGCCTTCCTTTGGATCACTAAATCCCCTAATCTATAGATAAGCATACAAAAAAGCTGTGAAAATGAACATGCTTTCCAGCAAACTCTGCTGTTCTGCTCTCTCTCCCTGAAGAACAGCCAAGATGAAAAGCAGAACCAGACTACGATGCTATACTACTCTTGTTTGATTTTTCTTCCTGTCATGTTGTGAAATCAGGGCTTGCTGTCCTAATTCCCACTATCAGTCCATCCACTCAGTCACTTAAATGCTGATGCTTCCAAGGACAGAAAAAGAAACCATCTCAGGCATCCAGGTTGAAGTTCACCCCAGTATAAAGTCACAAGGATTATTTAAGAGCCATGTTTAAAAGGTATGTGAGGCTAAGGATGCCGGAAATTTCTGTCCACGACGCTGGGTAAATGTTTTAGATTACACTGTACCAATTAAGCAATGCAAATACAAAAAATTGTCCTAGGAAAAGAGCAAAAGCCACAGCAGGAACAGCAATAACTGTTGTTACTGCTCCATGTCTCCTCACCCATGTGCCTATTGCCCCTCCAGCTGGAAGGCTACTATGAATTAATCGAGTCTAGTGAATGGCTTTTCCTGGCACTCGCTGGTGTTACCATTCAGAACAGCAGGATTTATGGTTGGTCCAAGCTAGGGCATCCTAGAGTATTCTGCTTCCCTGGGGTCTGACCATGGAACAGTCATCTCCATTTCACAGAAACACAACATAGACAATGCTTCAAACTGCCTCTTGCACTGAGTTTGCAAGAGTTTGCCTCTTGCAACACATATATGTTTCCCTTAACCTGTTTCCCTCAACAATCCAATGGTAATAAAAATTGTACAGTCAACATCACTGCCATACAGGGATCTATCCAGAGATGAGTATAGTTGTCCTTAGGAGCACTGGGTGTCCCAGTTCCTGTTCTGGGCAGTGGAGTCCATGGAGAGCTATTCAGCTCATGGAAGCAGAGACCTCCCAGCTGAGTGACCCTGGCCTCCATGTTGCCTAAATCTCCAGGGATATAACAGGAGCCCAGACACCACCTGCATATGGAGACACATGAAAGCATCTTAATCCAGCACCTAAGTTCCCCAAGGGAAGGACTCAGTTGCCAATAGGGCAGTGCCTAATGCCATGGTAGCCATGATGGGGTGTCACTGCACCTCTAGCTCCTGCTGCACAAGACTGTGGTTCTTCTGAAAGTCCTGCACTGTCCCGATGGATCTACCCTCAGGTATCCCACAGTATCACTTCTGCTTGGGCAGCTGAGCCCTGTGCCTGAAATAAAATTATGTATCTGGAATCTACAAATGGGCAGTGTTCAGTCGGCTAGTGCAGGGACCTTCAGGTTTCACCCAGAACACCAGCATGACGCTGTCAGCTGCAGTCGGTCCATTAACTCAGGCTCTTGATTGTCCTGGGGCACAGCAACTACCATTGCTGAGTATGTGACCTCTTTGGGGCTTTCCCAAGCAATTCAGCTGACTCAGTGCCCTTTTTCTGGGAGCCCTATTCCTTTCAAGAGGATTTTCCTTCCAAGAGGTTGTGATGAGGGCCACCAACACTATGGCGCAACCCCACAGGATGTAAGACTGTCATCCTGGTCATTGTTTCCCATTCTAGACATGGCCATGAACATGGTGAGCTCTTCCCAAGGCCCAATTGTACTCTGTTTTCCTTCTGCCTCATCTATTTCCTTATTCATCTGCAAATCACTGACATAGGCACCTAACAGCCGACGCCACCGTCTTGGCAGCTCTCTGTTAAATGATGCATCAGCACACACAGATTAGGCTCTGACTTCTCGGCCAGGCTAGCCACTTCACATTTCTGCCACCATTTTCCACCAGCCCCTCATTTGGAGAAAATATTCTATGCCTCAAAAGTCTGCACTTCCCTGCAAACCCCCAAAACTCATGCCCACCAACCCACAACATGCTCTCAGACTTTGCCATGCCACCTAAGCTGTTTGTAATGCGAATGTCTCACATACACAGAGTTGTTAACAGTACTGTCTTTTGCCAAGGCTATTTCAGAGAAATGGGAGAAAAAATGCAGGCTCAGTACATAGCTTATTTTAGTTTCTATGTTCCAACAAGCTACAGCTTCACACTTCCCTTTCTTTTGCTATCGACAGTATTTTTGACGTATGCAGAAATGTCTTAACATCTTTCTCAGTGCAGTTGCTCATTTGAGTATAAAACCTCTAAGATTCTTTGCTTAGATTTTTAAATTCCTGAACAGGGTCTCAGTTGAAGCTCTCTCTTTCTGCTGTAAACTTAAGTTGTAGTAGTCTGAATTCCCTTTACTGTCAGTGTATTATTCACTCCCCATAAAAGCCACCTGAGATTGGGTAATTCTCTTTATTTGGCAATATCTGTTGCCTTATCCAGAGATTTCAGTGGTCCTTCTTCATTTCATACCAGCTCCAAAGCAGGGTCTGGTTCTTTATCTAGGACACAGTCTCCAAAATTTGGAAAGAGACTAAATCATCCACAAACTAGCTTATTCTTTCAATGACTTCTTGTGCTCTTTGTTTAATCCATATTGTTTACACATCTTGCTTTTCCTCAGGGTGCAGCACTTGCTAAACTTCTGTCCTGTTTAAAGTCACCCATTTCTGCTCAGGGCACAATGTTGAAAATCAGTACCGAAAATTCAGCTACCGTTCAGAAATACTCTTCCAAATGGCACAGTTTTGGTGGGCACCAGTTCTCATTGCTTCTGAAGTCTCCCTCAGTTCTCTGTGTTTCAGGAGATTGGGGCCAGGTCTCTTGCGCCTTGACCTACACCATCCCTCTGTTCAGGGTATCTCCTTGGGTTGCCTCTTAGTGATCACCAACAGGGATTGCAATAGTCCTATTCCTACCCCAACGTGCCGTTTCTCTGACGAGAACAGCCACACACAACACGGTAGAGAAGCCTCCAAGGGCAATGTGAGTAACTCCATGCATCATTAAATACACACAGAGACTGCTAAGGTAAAGCACATATAAGTCAGCTTTTTCAGGGCAGTCTTTTATGCAGAGTATTTGAAGATTTAGATTCCAAATTACCAATGGTTTCAAACAAAATCAGGCCCTTAACAGCCTTTGAGGATCTGGATCATTACCCAGAGGCTGAAATAGCAATATTACAGCCCAGAAACCTGTAGCGAGGCAGAGGTGCAGAATAGCCAGCCCTCAGTCACACTGCAAACGTATCCAGGCCCAGCAAAGCTGAAAATCTCCAATTCTGCACCCAAAAAGGGGCCCCTGACTCCACACGTGGGGTTATCTGCCAGACTAGCTTCCTCCTGGGCTCTGAGAAAGTTCTGTCCTCCCTCCACAACCGTCTTGGTAACTGCAAAGAGGAAACAGCACAGCTCTGTGCAAAGGCTATTTCTTCCTTCCTTGTCCCTCTGGGGTTTGCTGCCCCTCAGATGTGTGCACAAGAGTCTCATTAGCTGGCCTAATCAGCATTAATAAGTACTGTTAGCAGGTGTAGGCTTGACTTGCAGAAAGGCTGAGGAAAGTGGAATTGCCCATGTTAGGGCTATCAGCACAGGCCACCTGCACTGGCATTGAAGAACCACGGGCCTGCCACCCTGCCTATTCTGTACCTGTTGGCTGCCTCCTTCCAGGTGTAAGGGCAGGAGTGGCTCTGGGGAAGGATTTGGGAGGAGAAGGCAGGTCTGATCCCCACAGCTGCTCTGGGGCAGAAGAAGATGAGGAAGACATTGCAGAGGAACCAGAGCTTCAGACAAAGTAATAAGGAAAGAGGAAGGAAAGGAGAGGGAGCCAATGGGTTAAACAAGTGGAGCTCCACGGAGGGGAGGGCTGGTGAGAACAAGGATGAGGAAGCTAATACAGGGGAAAGCGGTCAGGGAACACAGGGACCTGATATCCAGCAAAGGATGGTACGGGAAAACAAGTGAGGGCTTGGCTTGCTTTTCCCCTTCTGGGCACCATTAGTCACAAAACAGGAGCTCTGGGGAGGATTCCAATGCTTGAATCAGAGCTGGAAGACTCCCATTTTAGGAAGAAAAAGCCTAAAAGCAGAGCACTTTATCCCCTTCCCATGGTGAGGCCCAGGAAAGGGACAAGAGTGATCTCCCCACATCTGTCTGAGCTTTTGTGGTCCTACAGTAGAAGACAGGAACGTCTCCTGTGTGTTGGGAAAGAGGAAGCGGGCCTTCGTCCCTCCACCTTTGGGAAGAGGGTGCAGGGGGTGCAGGAGGGGATCTGGTGCGGTGTGCATGCTCATGGGCTAGTAGCAGCATCCATTGTGTATGTTGGCTACGTGACGAGCAGGATTGTCATGGGAAGAGCTGGGTGATGCTTATGCTAGATGGTGCCACCTGAAGTGTCACACCACAGCACACGTCCCATGATCTGCAGGACATCCCAGGCAGAGGCAGACTGGGAGATTGCAGCATGTTGCCAAGCACAAGAAAGGATTGATTACTTCACTGAGGTATTTCAGTGCTTTGTGCTGGATGCTGTTCATCCTAATAGGGATGCAGGGAGGAATATCCACTGCAATACTCACCCACTTCCCATCTCTCCAATCCCTTCTTATCCACATGCAATTCCTTTTCCTCATGTCCCCAGTCTGCTCCATTCCTGTTCCCTTTGCTGCAAGACCCTGTCCCTGTATGTTCCCAGGTCTCCAGGCCTTATCTGAAGAGAAGTCCCAAATCCTGCCATCCTATTTTTTTGCCATCACAGGGTGTGGAGCCACAAGTCAGTTGCTCCTGAGATTGGCAGGCTGATGTCTTCCGCTGCTGACTGCTGGCTGCCCATATAATCATCTACACAACAGTCCCATACCGAGCTGAGAAGAGTATATTGGACCAGCAGAGTCCTTTACCCTGGGCAAAGAAGTAGGTTTGCTTAGACCTGGCTCCGTCCCCTCTGTCTACCCAGCAGATGCTGCAAAAAGCACCAAAACTTCCCTGGCAGAGATGTGAGATTCTCTAAGTGTTTTTATAATCTGCCAATGCTGGCAGTATATCAAGGTCTTAGTTCATCAGACTATCCTTCTTCAGGATGTTTGACTATAGTGTCAGAGATCAGATTAATTTAGGTATAGGTTTGAGTTCTAACACAAGTGATTTTGCTTTTCCTTCACGGCTGTATGTAGAGCTAACAACCCAACTCAGGATTGAGGCTCTCCCTTCCAGCTGCCCATGCAACAAGAAAGAGCCTGTCAGATGAAATAAAGCTGAGTTTACACGTAGGAGAAAGTCCTTGTTCACCTCATTGCAATCTCAGTGAAAGCTCACAGAGAGGAGCTTCTGCCATCCCAACGAGAAGGTAAGTAGCCCTCTCCCAGCTCCATTCCCCTTCTTGTATTTGCCTTAATAAACCCAAATCTTCATATTGGGAAGGGCAGACTGCTGTCCATCACCTGTCAACATCGGGCCACAGAAAAGGAAAGGGAAATATTTACCATAGATGTTTAGTTTAAGCTCCATTAATAGCAGGAAATTAAACTGGCAGCCCTTGCTGGTCTGCTTTCTTCATTGACTTGACGATATAAGGCCATCTTGGCAACAGCCCACCAAAAAAACGAAACATGCTTAGGACCACAAGGAGAGATGAAACAAAGGGATAACGTGGACAAGCATGTCCCCATCACTCCTGATGTTACGTCCTTTTGACTCAGTTTGAGCTGGACAAAGAAATCTCTTTACTTGCCTCCTTCCAGCTATACCACCCCCTCAGTCCAGTTCTCTCAGGTAACGCATCTGACTTGCAGCTGCTCTATAAGGGCTGAACAGGACGTGAAGAGCTGATTTTCCTCGCGTGCTCTGCTCTTGACTACAAGATGTGATTGAGTGAGTATGGCGCAGCATGTAGGCTTCTTTTAAAGAGGGAAAAGGGTCACTTTTGGAGAACTTTATGGAGAGCTGACTTGAAAGATAAATGTGGGTAGAGGTCAGAATGGGCTGCAGTTACCATGCCTCTGGGCAAATGTGATCGAGTTTGGTTCTCATATGGGTCGTGGAGGAAAATATATTCGAGCACCAGCTGACTCTCAGACAGCCATGCAGAGATGAACAATGCTCCATGAATGTGTAGATCTGCCAGAGTAAGTTTTACTTAGCCAAATAGATCTGCCAGAGTAAGTTTTATTTAGCCAAAATATCAATCAAGAGCTCTGATCCAAACATACCTCCTCCAACCATGTCACCTTTGCTCTTCTCAGTAGGAACAGCCAAAAAGCAAGTACTAGCGAGCTCCAGCCCCAGAAGAGGTATTCTTGGGGATGCCCTGAAGGCCTTGCCTCTCCCCCTTGCAGAAGACCCTTTGGCTTCTCTTTTGTCCCTCAGTGGACCCTAACAGGACTTTCCTGTCATGGCCTTAAAGCAACCAAACAAAATTCCCTCTATGTAGTTCAAGCACGCAGGAGCAAAATAACAGCCAAGATTTTACTCAGAGCAGCTTTACTTCTATTTCCTCCAAAAGAGGCCTTTAAAACAGGCCTAAAAGTGCTTGTTTTTCTCTACAGATGGAGATAAGTGGAGATTGCTGAAGATCAGTTGAACAGATTCCCCCAAAGAGACGTGCCCAGGGGAAGTCCATACCAGAGTAGGGCATGAAAGCCTTGTGCCAGAGCCCAGCCATTGGCTCATCCTTCCTTTGATCTGACAGGCAGCATCCCTCCAGCCAGAGAAGGACCCCTATAAATTCACTCGTGAAGCTCATTAGACAGGAGCCTAGACCAAAGCCCAGTATCCAACTCGACATTTTGGATAGCTCAGAGACTGCCCAAATCCTGGCTTCCCAGGGCAGGCCTCTCTTGATTGATATTATTTAGAGTTGGAAATGCTGTCTTGCCAGCATCACTTGGAAAACACGGCAGTGCTCAAGACGCCGGTTTAGACGGACTTCTCTGCACAGCTGCCCATTTGCAGTGCATGTGGTGGGAACCTGTTGATAGGTTCTTGACAGAAGTTATGGTTTGTTTATCTGGTAGCTTTACTTTGTGCCTCCTACCCAACCCGGAAACCCTTCCTCTTCTAACCTCTTGGCCTGCTATTATATACAGACTAGTCTACATGGTAATTTTGGTAACTATGCTTCATCTTATGACAAACACTGCATAAAGCAAACAGATTGGTATTGTCATAATTAAAGCAAACTATTGGATGGTTTATCTATACAATCCTAATAGTTCTGCCACTGCTAACACTTTACCTGGCCTGCAGAGGTTTCAGCCAGCCGCTGTAGGGTATATTAACCCATGCAATATCAAATCAGGCACAAAAACCCTGCTGCCTCCCAAGGTTGTAAGGACTTGGAAGCCAGCAGGACTTCTTTCTAAGGTTATTGCATGCCTAACAGAGATGAGAAAGCCTCACCCAGTCATCCCAGCATCAACCCATTTAAACTGGAGACCCTTTTTTGGAAAAGCCTGCAGTTTTGCTCTAACGTCTCTTTGAGGTTTAGAGAAGATAAAGCACCTTCTTTGTCTTTGCAGTGTTATGTTCCAAGCCATGGATATTTGCTCTGTCTTTGTCTAACAGATTACTGCACCCCCAGATGCCAGACTTTTTTTTTCCCAGCAAAGGTATTTGTAAACAACACTCCATTCCTGCACTCAAAAAAAATTAAGCTACTCTGTCTCTTCCTATGAGGCATGTTTCCAGGGTCAGACTTTCTGGTGGTTATTTGCTGAGCTGCTTCAGATGTTTCAGCTGCCTTTTTCAGGTAAGGGGCATCGGAGAAAGATAGGGATGGGGGACAGAGGGATGTTAGTCCATCAATTGATTTAATGTAGATTAAACCCCTTCTTTACACTGGGGCAGATGGAGGGGGGTGATACAGATGGACAGGACACAGCTGATGCTCAAGGACCATGGGAGCATGGTGCTTCTCTACCCACCACCCAGAGCTCCAGGTCTGCCAGCACCAATGTGTATCCTTAACATTTTTAGCTTCATTTCAGCCCCTACACTATCTGGCCAGACCTGCTTAGCAAAGCCCACGTACTCTGCATTTGGCAGCCACATGTGTAGCTCTTCCAAGCCCATGAGGATTGGAGGAGGCGGGGGGTGTTCTCTGCACACTGTCTCTACAGCTGCCATATATAGTACCAGCAGCAGCAGCTGCCAGTACAGGGGATGCGGATGCGCTATTTGCAACTTAACATTCGCGATCAATAGAGCAGCTGTTTGTCCTGCAAGCTCCTGAGGGGCAAGAAAAATCAATTGGTTCTGCCTAGAGTATCCTGGAGGGTCATTTGTCAGCAATGCTGAATGAGGGAGCAGGAGAGTCCAAAGGGAGAGCTGCACAGAACAGAGTAAGACACCTGCACAGACACATAGGTGTGCAGAGCCACGTGGAGCAAGTGTGGGTGGCAATGGAGAGTATGCGTTTGCGGTTATAACTGTGTGACAGAAAAGCAGGGCAAGGAGCTTGGCAGAGACAGCTGCAGGCAGGAAAGTCCTCTCATCTGTGGCAGGCAGCAGGAGCCTGTGGGCTGTTTAATATACCAGCAAATTCCTAGTACGTGATGCGAATCAGAGATCACCCAAATCCTGATCCAGCACCCACTGGCAGCCAGGGAGGATTTCAGTGAAGGGTTTGGGGTCTGTCCTGGGCTATTCCTGGAAGTCCTTCTCACCTGCAGCTCCAGCGGTGTGGTGCAGTTGGTGACTTTGCAAGAAAAAGCACTCTTGATCCCCTGCCCTGGGGTCTGAGAGAGCTGAGCACCCGGTTGAACACCCGAGGACACAAACACCCTGAGGAGCAGTGAAAACAAATAAATCCAAAAGGGACAAGTCTGTGCAATGATGTGTTCATGCATGTGTGCACGAGAAGAGAGAAAGAAACACTTCAGTGTGGCTGGGGAGAGGACTTGCAGACCCCTACCACAAGGGTACAAACCCTGAAGAGACAGGGAGAGGAGAGAGAGGCCACAGGTACAGCAGGGACGTGTGGGGTGAAAGCAAGAGGGAAACTGAGGCACGATCTCTGCATGCGGTCTCTAGTGAAAGATGTCAGGAGCTTACCTACACCATATCCAAGGGTCACCTTAAGGGCTTTGCGGAGTTTCCCCTTCCCAAGAGCTGTGTTTGTAGCAGGAGAGCAGCCAGCAGTGTGGGCACCACCAGGCGACGTGAGCAGATCAAAAACACAAGACAACTTTTGGGTGGTTAGCTTTTTAATGCATGCTCAAAGGGGAAGGGGATCCCTTCATTCTCTCTCCAGTCCCCTCAAGGACGAAATTTCCTACCCATACATGGCAAGGTGCAATATTTTTCCCCCACACCATCAGCAAAAATCTTTCACAGATTAAATATGTTTTAGTGGCTCTCGCGGGGGAGCCTCTTTGCCCAGCTAGCAGTGTGTAAAATCACAGGAAACAGCCTGCCTGAGGTCTTTCCAGCAACCGGAGAAAAGATAAAGCTGCTGGGACGTAGGCGTAAATATCCCACCGGCTCCTTTTAGACTTGGGCTTCATCCTAGGAAGTGGTTCATCCCTTTTGCCTGCAGCAGGAACAGAGGGCACCAGGCAGGATTGGCATTACACCTGTTCTGGGCATTACACCAGAATGGGCCTCCCATTTGCCCTGGGCCCCTCCATCCTTCCAGGTTTTCACAGCTTTTCCCAGCTGGAACATATGATATATAACATATTAATTATATTTAACATGTACAGTTAATTTTTCCTGAGCCATTCATCAGCCCTGATCCTTCTCTCCAAAGGTTGATCCTGCCAGCAGAAGTGTGGGAGCAAGGAATTGCTCAAACTGTTGCTATTTTCTGGCTCGTTTCTGTAAGCCAAAGTGAGACTGTCACTTGTGCCATCAGGACATATCCCCTCTGTGCCCTGAGAGTAGACCTGCTGGGCTGTGCTTGGTCCCAGAGCAGTCAGTGCCAAATGTGGAGTAGGATTTTGAGCCAGGTTTCACATTTAAAAAGCCCATATATCTGTGTGGGGAAGGGCACAGGGCCATGGCAAGCACACGGTGAGATGAAGGGCCCAAGCTGGGCAGGCAGGTCATGGCTAATTGCTTGATTTTATTTTTGAACTTCTTCACTCTCAGTCTTCCCAGCCTGTCTGGTTCCTCACAAGCTTTGCTCTGCCTGTATACTTGTGCTACAGACATTGTCCCCTCTCCTCTCATCCACCCTTACTCATACCAGTGCACCCAGTGTCAGTGAACTGGAATCCAACTCTTCCTGCACAGCGGTGGGATCCTAAAGCTGGGCTACTCCAGCAACCCCAAGGCTCCTCCGCAACGACAAGTTCAATGTCATGTCGGCTGTCATCAGTCCTGTACAGAGCAACTGGTCGGGAATCCCCGGCCTTGGCCTCCTTCCCGCAGCAGCATCTGGCATGCAAACAGCCGCAGGGGGACCGTCACAGGAGTTGTCCCCCGGCATTCCCTTCCCAGGCTTTCTGGAGCAGCTCAGAGCAGCTCCACGCCAATTTTGCTGTGTTTCAGTAACTTTCCCAAGGCCACCTAGGGCACACTGCTTGGTCCAGGTGGCTGGTATCCTTGCATTGCAGGAATTCTTCCATTTTCCCGCGTCTCTTCCCTTCCCACAGGAACAGGATGCCCAGATGAGACGCCGCGTGGTATTCTTCGCTCACATGAGCAGTACTGGTTCCATTTACTGTTTAGGGAAATTTTATGAACACATATAGTAGGTTTAAGGTTGGGGTTTTTTTAATTTCAGTTAAACACTTGCGGATAACAAAATGCCAAACTTCTTGAAAAGCAGCAGTAAATCAGCAGATTTAAACCAGGTCAAGGAATCATAGTTTTTTTCCTTGGAAACTCTTTTTTAATTTTGTAAACTGGCACAGGGTGGGAAGAGGGAGGTTTGCTGAATTTCCCCAAGAGACTTCACTGACCCACCATTACCTCTGCATTGCACTGCTGCAACGCAAGGAGGATCTGCTTGCACCATCCTTTTCTACAGCTTTTTCAGATACTCTGCAACAGGGAGATTTCAGCAAACAGCAAAGTCCACGGCAGTAGTTTAAGAGGTTTGATGCTGCCAGCCAAGTAGTGACCAAACCAACCACTGCCCTCTGCTGAACACAGCCTGAAATCCCCACGGAACTCCCAAGGGTCCAGAAAATTACGGTTGAAATCCTGTTTTCCTGGGAGGATGGGGAAAACTCAAACTCCTCCCTATCTTAGATCGCGAATCTCTCCTTCAGGTCAGCTGCCAAAGTCCTATATTTTGTAGCTTCCATGTCACATCCCTGCTACACCATTGCATATCTGCAGTACATTTAAGTATGCATCACTACACAAGGCTGCTATTTTGTGTTAACGATCGAGCATGCTTTGTATTTACATCTGGCTAGTCCACCAGCCACCTTGGTTAAAGATTTTGGCGAATGTATAAGAAAGAGAGAACAGTTTCTCATGAGAATTATCACAGGAGCAGATCCAAATACGCAAAGACATGGGGAATGTATTACCTTTGAAGGGAATCACCCACAGAAACCGATTTCTAGGGGACCTTGTGGAGTCTCCATCACAAGGAACCAAGCCTGGGTGCCCTCCTCAAAGGCGCACCAACATCCAGCCATGGGCAAGAGGTGAAGTCTCTGGCCCCTGTTTGGGTGAAGGCCAGACTAGGTAATCACACACCTCCTTCAACTTCAGAATATTAATTGCTCACTTGACTAATGCCGTTTGGGCTTAGTTTCCCTCATTGGGAGAGCCCAAGGAGCCTGGAGGGTTACCTCATGCACACCTTGGTGTGCTGGACCCCACAGAAATCCTTGGTGGGGTCTCCTGGCCCTGAGCCCCAAGCCACTACGGCAATGAACAGCGTAGCTTGTGCATGGCCCAGGGCAGTAAGGATTTCTTGTGTCCCCCGGAGCTTGTTGTACTCCTGTCCCCAAATCTCTGAGGGTCAATCACCAGTGCCCCCAGGGCAGCCCCTGCTTCAGGCACTCTGGCCCTGGAGCTTCATCCATTCCCCTCAAGATAGCTGCAGACCATCTTGAGGTCCCTGGTGCTACTTTTAGCTGCGGACGAGCAAAAAACTGTGTCAGAGCTCATGACAAAGCGTCTTTAGGGCAGCACCTGGGGAGGGAATTGATGTTCGCCCTTGTCTGGGAGGAGGGCGGTGGCAGAGCTGCATGTCCTTCCCTGGGGCTTCTCGGCAACCCCCCGTCAGGGCCCCAAACACGGGCTGGACAGTTCTGCCTCCTCATTCTCCTCAGTCCTCGCCCGAGCTGCGAGCTCAGATCTGATTTCTGGCTCCGCTGGGTCGAAGGCGTCCCGCGCGGGAGGCTGAGGGGAGAGGGGAGAGACGACGCCTCCCGCCATGGCCGCCCCGCGCGCCGCCGCTAGATGGCGCTCTGGGAAAGGCCGAGGGCCGCCATGGCGACCCGGCCGGCTCGGGGCGGCGGGGCCGGGGGCGGCGGTGGGGGACGAGCTCAGCGTCCCCTCAGTGACAGGACCCTCGGCCCCTCGGTGTCAGGGCTCAGACCTCGTCCTCTCAGAGGCAGGACACCCGCTCCATCCCTTGGTGGAGGTGTTCAGACCTCATCCCCTCAGAAGAAAGACTCGTCCCACTCTGTGGCGGGGCTCAGACCTTGTCCCCTCAGAGGCTGGACCCCTGCTCCATGGCAGGGCCCAGGGTGTTGGAGCTTTTCAGGCACTGCTCCAGTTGCCTGTGGCCAGGAGCGGGGCCCAGGCAAGGCATTGACTGCCCTGGGCAAGGGGAAGACCTTGGGCTGGGACCATGGCCATACTAAGGGACCCGGGCTCAGCAATGGAGCAAGCCCAAAGATTGCTCCAGGCACCCCTTGCTTCCCTCAGCCCGTGAGATGAGGAAAGGGGACATGCTCCTCTCTTTCACCCACCCTGGCATGTAACGTAGCCAAGGTTTGCCCCCGTTCACTCAGCCGCTCTGGGCATTGAACTGCCCAAATGCTCCCAAAGCCAGCGGCAGCTGGGCATGTGACAAGGTCACGGCTGGAAATTGTCTTTAGATGATGCTGTGCAGGGAGCAGCTCCTCCAGCTAAGCATGTGGAAGGGATGTTGGCCTGCTACAGACCCTGCTTGTCTTTGGGTGGTGCTGGCATCTTTACAAGAAGCGTTCCCCTGTTCTTGCCTTGGCGTACTGTTGCATAGATGACCCCGGGATAGCCCTGGGATAACCTTTCCCACTACAAGTTCTTCCTCTCTACGTGGTTCAGTCTAAATGACCCCTTTCATCCTGTAGGTACATGGTGGGCAGGTCACTGTCTGTGTCTTGGCTTGTTTTTCAGGCTGAATTCAATGTCCTAGACACACCTGGCTGGAGCTGCTGTAATGGTCTGCAACTCATCCACCCCAGGGACAACTGGTCCAAGCCCAGGCCTCCAGAAGAACTGCAGTTAGTATCTGGACCGGGTGCACTGCTGGATTCAGGACTTGGAAACGCTCTGGAACAGTTGTATCACAGACAGCATGTATGAGAACGCTTCAGCTCCAGTACAAACCTGTACAGTTACACACTGCATTAGACTCTAACAGTTTCCTGTCTGAAACTGTGTTTTATTTGTCATCTTCTGGGATTGCTAATAAATCAGAGGGGAAAAAAAAGCTATGACTTATCCCTTCCACTCTCAAACACAAAGTGCTCCTGCTTAGGCAATGCCTGCATCAGGAATTTCCTTTGGGTTACCAAGTCACTACGGAAGGAAAAGGTCCTGATGGAAATAAGTCACCACACATCAATCCTGTGAACCACTTATTTTGGAGTGCAGAACTCCAGACCAAACCACCATGGTCACCTTATGCATTTTCTCCAGGCATTAGCTGCATGTCTGAAAGAGCCCCCAAGAAGCCCTGTTCAGAGCCTTGCTCAACCACCGCTCTCCATGTGGATCACAAAACACAATACAGCATCCCAAGCAGTTCACAGTCAAGGAGAGACTTGAAATACAAAGCACTTAAAAGCCTCCAAGGACAATGTGCCATTGCAAAAAGGCAGGAGACAGCAAGTGTGTTGCCAAGGTCATGGGTCCGTGTGAAATGATGTCACCCACCCTCTGCATTACAGAGAAGGAAGGACCCAGCCCAGTTCCTCTCTGACGTTAGGTCTGACTCTGGGATAAATTTTGGGTGTGCGGATGAGATGGGCACCCGAAACATTTCTTTCTCCTCCTAAAAGCACAAGTGGAGTGCTTCCCCCCTGCTGCCCCAAGCCAATTTTTGCTTGGGCCAGTCCAGTGCTAACAGGGAAGGGAGAGAAAAAAGTCCCCAGAACAGATCAAACCCAAAGCCAAGGTCTGCATCAAGGAGGCGAGGTTTCCTTCTTCCTGGCAGAAACCCTGAAACACGGGAAGAATTCAACACAGTCAAAGCGGCATGTAACAAACTGAGAACAGCAATGATCATCCCCTTCCAATGCCCTCTTGAGGATATCAACAAATTCCACACCCTCATCCAGGCACTCTTCACCTCTGTCTATGGGATAGCACCTCTCCTGCACAGTCCTTTCCTCAACTTTACCTGTTGCACACTGAAACAGGTTTGATGCCTTTCTTTGGAAAGATTTCCTAAAATGTCCTCAAGGCTTAGAAATATTATTCTCTTTCCCAAGCTGAAGATGCGCATGTCCAATTGATTCCCACTTGATCCTCCATTAGTACCATCTTATAACATAAATATCTCTTTTGTTCCAGCATATTTAACATAAATACTTCTTTTGGTTTGCTTACAAAGAGCATCTTTCAGCCTTGGTTGACTAAGTGATCCATATGATCTTCTCACAAAACACATCCCCCCTTTCCCTGATCATCCAAAGGACAGTCTGAACTCCCTGAGACTGCATGCAACACTCTGGGGACCAGCTTGTAACACCCAATGCTTAACTCCTGCTTGGTTTCACTTAGTCACAGCTCAAAATGCAGCAAGGGAGCCAATATTTCTATTATCTCCCTTCTATCCCTGATTGCACATACCTCTCCCCGTGACACATAGCCTGCTGCAAGGCCATGAGGCGTCCATATGCTGGGAACATTTTTTGACGTTCCTTTCCTAATCCATTTGAACCCTAACAATTTGACAGGTCAGGCAGACCTAACAGGTTTTGCTACCAGCTGGCAGAGCAGAACAGAATAGCTCATCTCCCTTTAAGTAGGACCCAAAGGACTAGGAGGCCATCGCAGCCTCCAGCCCTGTGAAATGCACAATTCGGTGGGCCACTGAGGGAGACAATCACCAGTAATCCTGGTGCCTTCCCTCTAATTCACACTCACAGGGACAGGGCATGTAACCTGCCTGTGACTCATCTCGTCCTCGGGCAAACTGCCACAAAGGAAGAACATTCAAAATGGCCCACGATGACTCTCCGCTGCTTCGCTCCAAATAAAACAGAAGAAGGAGCAGCAGCTGCAGAACCTCTTTCAAAACACAGAGCCACAATGAAACGGTGACACAGCAATTCGCACAAGCCCAAAACAGAGCAAGGCTCTGACATAAGCAGCCTCTTTTACAACCCAACCTACAGAGGCAGGGAGCTCGCCTGGCTGGTGATTTGATCTGTTTCTCAGTGACAAGTCAATGCAGAAAAATGTGGTGAAGCATCATAGTCAGAAACAGTTGTGCACAGCAGCCAGACAACCCCAGAACCTGCCCTCTTTCCCCTTTTGCTTTTTAGCAAAGCAGTGTTGTATCCCAGGGGTCATTGCTATTTCAGAGGCAGAGGAGTCCCCAGCCTTGCAGATGAAATATAGAGTCCATGGAGGAAGCACAGTGAATAGCTACATCTGGCTAAATATCCATATGGAGAAATGATATCACCTTAGCACTGTTGTCCATCAGGGCTCTGGGGTCCCTTATACCCTCTACCCTAAAACATTAGCCTACCCTTATAGATCTTACAGTTTTCTCAGTCTACTGACACATTCTCCCTTAGACCACATTAAACCTCTGTGTTGACACTGCAAGAATTAAAGTAACTTTATTTCTACGTAGCCTCATTCACTTTGACCTGGTTTAATGAGCATGCCTTAAACTCACCCCTTTGGGTAGTCCAGTTTAACTTGCAAAGATGTCTCTGCAGAGATGAGCTCCCCCATAATTGCTCCATGCTATTTCTTTGTTACACATCACAGGCTTCTCTGCACTTTAGTCTGGTTTTGGAAGTGGAGGCTCTGAAAACCCCATCAGGAAGGATTAACCTGGCTACTATTTGTAGGGTCCTATCTACATCCTAGCTGGAGATGATTTCAACCTAAGTCTTAACTGTATCTACACTCCCGTGCATTTGCTAGCATAGGATCTACCTAATCCTTTTCCCAGTCACACCCATCTGGTGAGCTGAGCCTAATGCTTTAGATCTGAGTTGATACCAAAGCCATAGCATGGGAGGGCAGATAGACGTGTGGAGCAGGGCAAATACAGCTACACTCATCCAGGGAGAGGAGCTGGCACAAGCTGGCAGGAGCAGAATGAATGGGGCAGGAGCATTAGGTAGACAGGGTGTCCCCCTGATGCTATGGGTTTGTTGGCAAGTCTCAGGGCATGGCGGTTGAAAAGAAGAGAGTTCAGACAGCAATAGCGTAGGACATCCTAGCTCAGACTTCATTTGAAACTCTTAGCCTATCATTTGTACACACAGAAATGGGGTGGAAGGGGGTCCTCCTTCACTCCCAGAGGAGGCAACACCCAAGTCAACCTCATCAGCAGAGAATGACCGCAGCCAAAGCCAAGGAAGAGGAAAAGGCACTTGTGACTTTTGTGAAGAGGCCCAGCTGCATCCCAAATAATCTTGCTTGCTGACAGTACAGGAGCCAGCAAAGCTTGGCTGTGTGGCATGTAGATCACTACCAAAACAGAGAATATGATGGATGTCTTCAGGAGGACTATCAAGCATGTGAAGGGAAGCTCCAGTAAGATGAAAGGAGCTACTGTGGTTTTTTAAGTGTAAATTATGCCTCTGCTTGTACATATAGAACAGATTTCTCATGGATTGGAAACTTTGAGTTCTCAGGAACATCCAAGCTGATCTGTATCTCCATAAAAGACTAGTCTTCACTAAACCAAGCAAGTACTTCATCATTTGAAGGAAGCCTTTGTGCACTCAAGACACTAACTTCTCCAAAATCCCCCCAGCTGGGGCAATTTTCTTGGAGAGTTCACCCTTCTGCTGCAGTACAGGCAGCCACTGTGTTTCAGCTGACATTCTGGTTCTGGAAGAACATTCAAGTTTGCCCAAGGTTATAACCAATAAGTGAAATTAGCAGTGGCTTCATCTCAGTTAACCTCAAATTGCCTATGTCTACAGAGACGTGCCTTGAAGCAATTGAACTCAAGCTTTCCCTTGGCACTGGATCAAGCATCATGAATTTGCATTTGGGTTTTAGCTCACAGTGCACATAAAATTTATCCAGACAACAGGCATATATGAGCATTTACAATCAGCTTCCCTTCCTTCTTCCTATTTCCACAGCAAATTGCTAAGGAGTGTTTCTGACAGCCTTTTAAAGCACAAATGGTCAAAATATATAGGTACGGTATTTATAGACTATTACAGCTATAGGAATAAAAATAAGGGTCTGCCACTTTGCTGCAAAGCTCCACGTTAAATCGTGCTGTTTGCAAGTCCCTCCACGCACAGCACAAGACCTTATCTGTGCATAGAGATTGTATTCACGTGTGACATGTGGCCACTATAGGTGAAGAGTTACAATACTTGCAAATTATCCCCTCCATCCTCACCATTCCCAGCATTTTGAGGCACAGAGGTCACCGGGGCTGCGTTCCTGGATCTGGCTTCAGCCACCGAGTCCCATTGCCTTCCCTACTGGGAAAATGAGGCAGATGGAAAAATCAGTGGTGCTCTGGAGAACCTGGGAGTTTGGCTCATTGCAACCGGGTGCAGGGCAGGAGCTGGCGATGCAGTTTGTTTATACAAACTTTGCTCCTGGAATTGTCCCACGTTGCACCATGATGTTGAGGAGAGCCTGATGACTCATGTGGACGGCTATATCAAATCTCAAACACTGAGGTTTTCAAAGACCTTGAGTTTTCTGTGGATCTACACAGGTATTTTAAGGTATTTTTTGGTGCTTGAGAGTGAATTAGGCTCTATGGGGAGCATAGCCATTGTATTAGGAGGTGCAAACCCCACTCTACGCTGCACAGCCGGACCCAGCAGCAGGTCCACAGAGACAGCTACGACTAGCCATGGCACAGACTAATTCTTGCTCTGTGCTGCAAAGGATGGAGGTCTGCTGAAGGTCACTAGATCAGAGTTTGCTCTGTGGACTCTGCCCTCATTAAAGCAAAAAGAGGTCTCTTCTAAGTGCCTATTTCCAGTGCTAAAGACCATGAATTAAATCTTTGCCATTGTTGTCACTGTGGCTGTTATCAGTGTGCATTAGGAGCATCCCTTCTCAGGAGAAATGGGGAATGGAGTGAGAACCCACCCAGCTGGTCATCCGTCCTTGTGCTCATTACTTGACTACGATGAGGCCTTTTATGTTCCACAGGCCACGAACCATCCTGTTATCATGAGCCATAAAGCAGCTTGATCCAGCAATACAAACACTGGCCTGATGGTGTTTCTGGCATTGGATGCATTGGAAAGGGCAGATCATGCAAAGACATGAATTAATGGTTAACATGCAGGGTTTTTTTGTGTAAATAGCAATGTCAACAACTCTTTATTCTTGCAAAACATAGCTATGGGTGTATCATAGCCAAATCTCTTCCACAGTGCCCTAAAACTGGCAGCAATACTTTGCTGAGATGTGCAGATGCACACATGTAAGAAAACATACAGAGAAAATCAGAGCCGTAATGCAGCCGGAGACGGGCACATGCCCTGTGCCTTCCCATATCTCCAGGATTTTGCTTTGTCGTTCTACGCAACACACTGTGCTTCACCCCATGAAACTCTGCAGAAGGACAGCCTTGCTATCACTAGCAATGTGTTACAAAACTTCAAAAAGTGACAAGGCTCCTTGGGATCTGGCTAGAGGAACTCGGAGACAGGCCAAAAGTGGAAGGTTGTTCACATGGGGAACAAGTTCTGCTGACAGCCTTCATTCTCTTCTTTTGGGATAACACCCGCTGTGCAAATTTGAGTAGTCCATTAAAGTAATACAAACTGAATGATGGCTGGAGGAGGTGGCAGAAATCTGGCTCTGAGGAGAGCACAGGCTGAGCTGTAGCAGATAGATGTCTGCTCAGACACCAGCCAGACAGAATCCTCTTTTGTATCTCCCCTTACAAAACAGCAGTCAGATCCACCTCAAGATCTTGTGATGTTTGTGAAATACTGTGTGGTCTTGGCAAAAGACACAGTGAGATGCCTGGGATTTGCTTACCTGGTCCATGCATCTGGTAGTTAAACTGTGTTTCTCAGGTCAAAAGGAGAGGCTAAGGGGTTTTTTTTTTCAAGTGCACGAGGCCTGAAATCCCCAGTTCCCTTCATCATTTCTGTTTCTTTAGCACTTTGGAAAAATATTCCTCTGTGCTGATTCTCATTTCCATCTGAAAGTCTTGACTCTTGGATCCAGGTGCTGTGCAGTCAGCCAGGTGCTGTCAAGGAATAACAATCTGTTCGGTTAAAATGACAATGGGTCCCTTGCTTTTAAAACAAGACTCGTTGCTATTGACACATTTGACAATAAGGATATTAATGCCTGCTGGTCCCACCCCTTTTTAATCTGTCCCCTTTCCCACTGTCCTTCTGGACACACAGACACTTGCAGATTGTAATGCTGCTTTCCCATCTTCTGATAAACCCTCCCACAGAGAGTTAGTTACCCACATATATCATTGCAAGGTATGTTTTCTGCCTTTTTCTTTTCAAGCCATTATGACCTGGAACAATTTCTACATCCATCACTGCTGCTAAATTTCAGACCATCTTCCTCAGCTGCCTCTAGAGACTGGAGACTGCCACCAGCCCAGGCCCATTCCCTTAGCACTGGATAACTTCCCTTCTTTAGGTTTATGGTGGCTATGTCTCTTCTAAGTGCCTATTTCCAGTGCTAAGGTGGTTACCTACCCTGTACAGCCCCACAGCCGGTGGCAGTCCCTGTTGTTTCAAAGATGATTTCACAGCAGGGACAAAACAGGAGGATGGGAGAAAAGGACACAGTGATAGAAACTTCATAGAATCATAGAATGCTTTGGGTTGGAAGGGACCTTTAGAGGTCATCTAGTCCAACCCCCCTGCACTGAGCAGGTACATCTTCAACCAGATCAGGTTGCTCAGAGCCCGGTCCACCCTCACCTTGAATGTTTCTAGGGATGGGGCCTCCACTACCTCTCTGGGCAACCTGTTCCAGTGCTTCACCACCCTCATTGTAAAAAATTTCTTCCTATCTAGTCTAAATCTACCCTCCTTTAGTTTAAAACCATTACCCCTTGTCCTGTCACCACAGGCCTTGCTAAAAAGACTGTCCCCATCTTTCCTATAGGCCCCCTTCAAGTACTGAAAGGCCGCAATAAGGTCTCCCCGCAGCCTTCTCTTCTCCAGGCTGAACAGCCCCAACTCTCCCAGCCTGTCCTCGTAGGAGAGGTGCTCCAGCCCTCGCATCATTTTTGTGGCCCTCCTCTGGACCCGCTCCAACAGGTCCATGTCCTTGTGCTGAGGGCTCCAGAGCTGGATGCAGTACTCCAGGTGAGGTCTCACCAGAGCAGAGTAGAGGGGCAGAATTCCCTCCCTCAACCTGCTGGCCACGCTTCTTTTGATGCAGCCCAGGATACGGTTCCAGAGACTCCTTTCTCCAACACCTCCGCAGACCACAGCCCTTACGACCAGTGTTAAGAGTCAGGCAGAGGCTTCTGGAAGACATCTGTGTCCAAGCCCTTCAGAAGTCCTCTGCAACATCTCTGCCTGACCGAGCTCTCCTGTCACACCTTGGCCCACGAGGGGCTGCCATTAGTGGTATAGGCTGCTTGTTTTTCCCCTGCAAAACCAACACGATCATATCAGTTTTAATAATACTTGTAGGGTTTAAACCGCTGGTGCTATACCTCATGGAAACTTTGGGCCAGACTCTAAGCTGGTATAAATGGGTATAACACCACCAAAGTTGTTTAAGCTGCTGTAAATCAGGAAGGATCTGGATCCTTTGCCTCTGGTGCATCCCTGAATGTGTTGTGACTTAATAAGCAATAGCTAAGAATAACATTTAGTGTCCCAGCCTGAGCGCTGTGCAGAATATCAAAGTATTTCACCAGGAGTGCAATAACATGACTTCCTCTGTCCTTCACAATCATAAAAATGTCCTCACCTCCCACATTCAGGGAAATCAGTGAAGTCACTTATCCCCTAAATTATACTGAAGTCAACAGAAGCAGCAGAGTCCTTGCTTTACCTGACGTTCCACTTGAAAAGGAGCAACGCGCGAGCCTCTGTCATGGCAACTGCTCGTCCCTAGCAGACGAGCTGTCTCCAGGCCTCTCCGATTACATCTTTGCCATTATAATTCACATCCTGCACTTATTAGCAATAAGGTCAATGGGAGAAAATACAATGGGAGCTGCTGAAAACTCTGTTGTTGCACATGCTCCCGATGACACTCACTGTGCTACAGAAACCAAAAATAACTTCCTGGTCTCCCAGAGTGGCATGGAAAATATTTCCCTGTATTTTCTGGGTTATGGATAACTTCCCTTCTTTACGTTTATGGTGGCTATTTCTCAAGGATAGCTGAACACAAATATCCCTGGGGGGCATGTGCCGTTTTCCTCTGCGCTCTGCAGAAGAGCTCTCACCCTGGAGATCTCCATGCCCTCCTTACAAGGGCAGAAAATCACTCTCTCTCTCTTTCTCTGACTCCTACTTATGCATACACAGCTTTAACTCAATATTTCTCCCTTTCTTTGTTTTTTCCAACATCCTCAGCCTTATCTTCTTACTATAGGGCTCCTAATACTTGTATGAGAGTGTGAGCTCTCGGTGCATGCCCGTAGCAGAGAGCAGTAACATTGCCTGTGTCCTCTGTTTTTCCTCTAAATGAAATACACACAACCCCTGAAAGTCCCAGAGGCTCTTTCCTACTTGTTTTTAGGGCAAGAGGAGAAAGTGCTCCAGGAGCTCCATTTCTTCCCTAAGAGCAACCACATCTGCATCTGCCAGACAGCACGACAGCAATGGACCAGGAAAATTACTTCTGCTCAAGTGATCTAGATTTTTTTGCTTCTTCCTACCACTTTTCCCATTTCTTCCCATGCTGTCTGGCTCTGAGTGGCGAATACACAGACTGTCTCTCCGCACTGGCAGGGTCTCCTCTGCTTAAAAGCTTGTGAATTATCTTTGATGGTCTGCAAACGCTATTTGTTTTTGACATACTGTTGTAAACTCCAGAACCACAATATCAGAGGAGATAGGAATGGGATACAAGAATCCAGCCGGGTTGAGAGAAAGCAAGAAGTGTATCCAGGGACCTTTGTGAAGGTCAAGTCCTGCAGATAAGCCACCATATCATAAAAGCCATTAGCACAATTTGTTTTTCTAGTGAGAATCCCAGTCCCTTTCCCCCATGTATTTGAAAATACAACTCACACACAAGGGGTGAACCTAGAACGGCTATTGCAGTGACACCTGGAGACCTCAGAAGCCAGCAAGGCCCCACTGTGCTGTCATATGGAGGCACATGGTAAGTCCCTGACCTCAAGTAGGATAAACAGGCAGGGCAGAGAGGGCAGAGCAGGGACAGGCAAAGTGTTCCCCTGTTGGGCAGGGGAAGAAGGGATTCAAAGTCCCTTCACTATAAATTTATTATTGCACTGGCCACAGAGAGGGATTCCTTTGCTGGGACTGATCAGCCTGGCTGACCCCAGACTCCCAAAAAAGCACATGAACTGTGGTTTTAAATATGCTAAAGGCTTTGACTTTCCCTGATCCAGCTGCAAAAAACACCAGCTTTCTTGACAGCTACAACTGCGGTAATGACTCACTGTCAGAGCAAACATCTGTGTCTCATCTAACATATGGTGCAGCACAAAAAGAAACCAAGTTATTCTGTAAAGAAACCAACAATGACCTGCTGATCAGGCCAAGAGGAGGAAGGCTTCAAGCTGGTTTGCACTACTCTGCAGTCTCTAGAGTACTATTAAAATGTACAAGGATATGCAAGACCTGGAACGGGGATCACATGCCCTTTTGTGACCTCATATGCTGCATCCAAGTTAGAGATACCGAGCACCACAACTTGTGAGCAGCCAGCTGCTTGGGAAGCAAGCCTGGATTGAGTAGGAAGGACTGAATCCTGCAGGGCAGGAGTAGGATCTCCTCTGAAAGGTAGAAGTCCCAACAATCACTGTACTGAGACTGCAAGGAGTCCAGGAAGCTCTGCACACCTAATTCTGCCAGCAAGAAGGGCTTCTACTTTCAAACAACCAGTAGAAATAGCAGCGACGCGTTGGATGTGTGCAGAGTGGTGTGTTTGCTCTCTCAGATGGAGAAAGCAGGATGAGCAGGCAGAGTTACCGTAGCCCACTGAGATCCTGCTCCATGTTCTGAGAGATAAGTGATGCCGTGGGTCACACTGGGAAGGGCTGTCCTCAAAAAGCCACTGGTCATAGCGGGGATTCCACCTACGTGGTTTGAACAATCGCACCATGGGGTGCAATTCAGAAGGATCCTGTACAAAACCTAGCTGTCCCGTGCTGGCCATGAACCCCCAGCCTCCAACATGGCTCCAGTCACACCAGCTTTGGGGGTAAGCCTGGAAACCAGACTCAGTTATGGCCCAGCTAACTGTAAAATGCCATGCTGAGGGACAGTTGAGCCAGTTTGGAGTCTGGGAGCCTGGATATCATGCTAAACATGGTTATTTAGCCTTTGGGTACCTCTGGTCAGGGCCCTGGCTTTGCAGCAGGCAAAGAGGCCAGCTGGCTTCAGGCCATCAGTGTCACCAGAGTCAATGACTGGCATCTGTTGGGAAAACTGAGCCCAGAAGCATCCTGCTGCATTGTCACCAGCATGTTATCTCCAAGGTCACGTCTAGCCCAACCTCCTACTAAAAGCAAGATCTGCAATGGGAGTCAGACCAGGTCTTCATGGCTTTACACAGCCTGGTCTTGAAAACATCAAAGGATGGAGACCACACAACCTTGCCCTGTCCTGTCCTTCCAGGCAAAGAGCTGATCTGGGGGTCCCACTGAGCAAACCCCCACCTCTTTCTCTCCATCAGCCCAGGTAATGAAGCTGTGGGTAGCCCTACTCTGTTGAACATGGGGCCTACACAACCACTGGATCTGAGCCTGTAACACCTCCAGGACCAAGGAAGGCTGACACACCCCTGTGTACATGAGGAAAAGCTCTGGAGACATCAAACCATGCACAATGCTAAAAGTCCAGTGTTGAACTTGCTAAAAGAATCCAGAGCTGTACTTGCTGCCTCTGCTCATTGCCAGCCTGTCCCCTGCCTTTCCAAGAGCTCCAATACCCTGCTTGGCTCCCTGCTTTTACTATCAGAGGATCTACCTGCAATTTGAGTCAGCCAGAGCCACAACTCTGCAGATGAAATGAGAAATGCCATCCCAAAGGATGTCATCTCTTGGCGGCTTGGCCTCATGATCCAGGCCTTGAGGGATGGATATGCAGGAGCAGAAACTCCTGCTTGAGAAGGTGCCTCCACGCTGGCAGCAGAAGGATCTTGGTGGCAGTAAATTGCCACAGCCTTCAAAGGGACCTGGGAGGCTGTCTCAGATACTGCTGCTGGGAAAAGACAGCCTGGACTAAAGGGGAAACCACTTTCTGGTGGCAGTGTTGAGTCTGTGTGGGGCTGGACACATCTGCTTTCACACACAGGTGTCACGTGGTGGCTTGCGTCCTTCACTTGCTGGTCAGCGTGGATACACACAGGCAAAACATAGCCAAGGGTCTCCCTCAGGCAGTTTGATGGACACTGAGGGGGAAAGGAACATCTTTCCAGTGAACTGCGTGATGTTCGCTTCTCCAGCACTAGCAAGGCCCAATTTATGTGGAGTGCTCCAAGTGAAAAAAGCAGAAAGCTCCCCAGACTGCTGGAGGCTGGGTTGGGTTTGGTGTTGAGACTCATGGCCCCGGGGAACCTAAGGACTTCCAAAAACCCAGCAGAGCATCTCAGCCTCAACTTCCAGCTGCTGCTGCTGAAAACCTTGCTTTGGAGTCTTCAGCCTGGGATGTCCAAACACCTGGCCACATGTACTGAAAGTGTATTCTTAAAGTGGGAAAATGACCCAAACATCTCAGATATCACTGCAAAATCCCTCATTCAATTTCAGATCCATTGAGGAGGGGAACAGTTCAGAAGAGTTATTCTTTCATCTAAATCAAATTTGGGTGTTTGAATGCTCCCCTGACATCAAAACCAAGGTAACAGAGCTTGAACAAAAATCAGGGACACTGAGAAATCACCTTCTCTCCCTCCCAGCCAGCCACACAACCACCGCCCAAAGTCTCAGGCAGTCTTCTTGGACCTTGCACCACTGTCTCTCCTAACACACACCTTCTCGCCTGCATCACTACAGACTTACACCCTCTGCCTCCTTAAGTCCAACCCCATCTGCTGTCTGGACCAGACCCATAACAGGGCACATCACCACATCAGGGCTCCTAACATCACCACTTCTCGCCCCCATGTGTTGCCCACCAATACCAAGATGCAGCTGACTTCATACCAGATTCCTCCTGTGGTCTTGTCCTCCATCTCAAGCCAGATCCCCTCCAAGCCTGTGAGCTCCTACCTTCTTCTTCCTGCTCACCTCAAACCAAGACCCCAACCCTTAGCCTCTGCTCTCCACCTGCTTGACCCTGTTCTCCCTGATTCCCTGTCCTCCTCAAGAGGAGCCTTCCCTACATCCATCCCATAAACCTCACCAGCCTCCTCCTTCTCTTCCATGCCTTCTACATCCTCCATGGCCCAAATCATGGGTGTTTCAGAGCCAGCCCACCCCAGTATAGGGAACCATTTGGTTTACTCCTGCTCTTTTATGGGATCAGATGTGACAGCAATGAACACAACAGAAAAGCTCTCACTAGAGGCAATATACGGAGTCTGGACTTCAGATCTAATGACTGGGAACTATTTCAAGTGTTGATCATTCTTCTTTGTTGTTCTTTATCCAAGTTGAAGCTAAATCTTAATCTCCTTAATCCCACTATTTCCATGTGAAAGGTCTGCGGGCAATGTGGGAGATAAACTCATTTATTTCTCTTAGAAGTTATGTCAAGGAGCATGACAGGAAGATCCGCGTAGGCAGGAATTTTTAGCTACAGTCCCCCAGGGTGCGAGAGCCGTGTTCTTTTTTCAAACCTGATTAATTCTGCATCAGTTGGGCACATTACAGACACCATTTTCCTGAAGTCTACAGTGTATTCCCTGGGCCACAGCTGCTGCTTCTGCCACTACTTGCTATTTGTGGAATGATTGCATCTGACAAATAGCAGTGGGAGAGATTTCAGGAATGACTCAGAGGCAAAGGCAATTTCACATTCAATTTTACATCCAAGGACAGCTTTTCACTGGTTACAGAAATATGAATGAATGAGGCTTATTCCTGCCCCAGCACCCTCTTGGGATCTAGTTGAATGTCACATCTTAAGCCGTGGGCAGTCCATTGCCCTTCAGCTTTTCTCTGCTCCAGGCACAAGGGACAATGACTATCAAGTCCTCAGCACATTTCTTGGGTTTTTCCCAGGTTGGTGACAGTGTGCTGGGTTTGGATGTACCCTTTTTTTCCCTGGAGGAGCTGCCCGTGCTGGGTCTCTCCATCCTGTCCTACCTCTGTGAGTCACCAGGATTTCCTCACTGGCTTTTGTCTCCCAGCCTGGGTGTCCTGAGACAGTGCATGTAGATGTGCTGGGTTCTTGCCGATTTGCTCATCTAGGCGCCATTTACACCTGCCATTTTTGCAGCCCTTCTGCTGTTTGTCCCTTCTGGTGCTTCTACACCAATCTTCATCCAATCTCCATTCTTGCCAGTCTCAACATTTCTATTATGACTCCCCAACACACGCAAAATCCCTTCTCCTGCTGACAGCATAACAATATCTTCATGAAGGGGAAAGATGTTGCCAAACAGGAATCTGCACACACAGACCACAGCTGAACCAACGTGGTCTCAACCTTGTCCCTTGTCCTTGCAGGCCCACAAAGAGCAAATCAGGGACCAACGCACACTCTTGTGCCTCTCACCAACCAACTAAAATGTGGGAAAACACAGGAGAATGGCATTGCCCAGAAGCAGTGCTCTTCAGCTATCTGCACAGGGGAAGATTTGCTGACTGCTTGATGGTGGCTTCGAAAGTCACGTCCATATTTGCGCAGCAGCAAAGTACATCTGAGACATTTCAAACACAGTCCCAAGCTCCTGTGGGAAATATTGCAGGATCAGCAAATTCAGGCTCTTGCTCTTCAAATCCCTTTGCTAGAAACAGCTGTAAAGTTTTAGCCACCGTGGTGTAATAAGCCAAGCAACATAACCTGAGCCAGGGTTATATGTTCACACCGAGCTGTCCCTAGGGGATCATTTCTCTTTCCTGGTAGTGCTTTGGTGTGAATTTATCTCAGGGAGGACTAAGACAACAGCAACCCTCCCGCCCTCCCCTCCAGCACCATTTAGCAGAGCACAAGCTCCCTCTGCCCCATCCTGGGAAGGTCTGTAAATGCCGTCTCCTCCTTTCAGCTCTGTGGCCACATGCAGCCCTAGCATGGTACTATCTCTTCCACTCCTCAGAAGCCCAGCTAGCCTGTGTTCCCTTTGGAAACAAGTTTCTGTGTTTCATCACCAGAGATAGATGTTGGGCCTCCCGTGTGCCACCTTGGAGGAGACAGCACGTCCACCAGTTTCACAGCACATGGCACCGCTGGTGCAACCTGCTAAAGTCAGCATGTGCAGCAGGGGCATGGCAAGAGCATCTTCAGGCTGGAGTGCTGAATTAGCGATAGCAAGCAGCAAACCTGGCAATAATGAGCACTCAAGCACCATCAGGGTAATCAGAATTGAGACTGTTCCCCTTCACGCCTAGTCCTTCCCGCAGCGCTAGCCAAAGCTCATTCAGGAAATAAAGCGGCAAGCGGCAGATGTCAGTAGAATAGCTTGCAAGCTGCAACGCTGCCGAGTCTCTGATACAATCCCAGAGCTGGCATAATCCCCAAACAATTAAAAATGGATCTTGAGTGCTCAGTTTCCAAAGCACCCAGGCTATTAACTGCTGGTGACAGAACACCAAGCAGGATGGTATATAGCCACAGTAGTGACTTCCCTGCACCTGCAGGACGCACCTGCTAATGGAGACCTAGAGAGCCCTTGTCCTCCACTGTGGGTAAAGTTGTCCCTGTTACCACATCCCTGCTGACTCTCCACCTCCGTCTCTGCTTCAGCAAAACATGCAACATCATCCATACTGCATACCATGGGAACACAGAGACCTGGGCCAGACTCTGCCTGCCATCTCAGAAAACCATGTGGACAGGAGCTGCTGTTGCTCCCAGTTTTCAGAATCTGGCTTTGTTCCACATAGCAGCAATATTCCAAAAGTTTTTGGGTTTGGGATTTTTTCCCACAGAAGAAAATTAGGTGACAGGTGATATAGAGGAGGATGGAAGGGGAATTTCTTTTTTTCTAATTGGGGTTCAGTATTGAAGTGCTAACTTTGTGTTAAAACACCATTATTTCACAAGTTGGAAACAGTCTTTTCAAAACACAGATTCAAAAAATATCTTTCAGAAATACTAAAACTCAGCTTTTCTCTATCAATAGAAAGTGGGCAAAATCCCCCCAGCTCCAGGAACCCCCCACTCTGCAGTGGAGGCGGATTGACCTCCCAGGGGAACATCGTCCTACCTGCACATCTATTACTGCATGATCAGGATGATCTGTGGCTACAGGCAGTGATGCACCCAAAGCTGTCGTCCAAACACAGGGTTGGAAATTCGGGCGGGAAGCCTTCAGGGTAAACATGACAAATGCCACCCTTGCCATTCTGAGCAGCGTCCCTGTGATGTACTGCCAGGACCCAACCCTTGACCACCACCAGCTCCTCTACACTCCAAATATTCCTTATATTCCTGCTATAATTCCTAACCCTGGAAATCACACATCTCTTCCACTTCTAGAATTTGCCCATTCTGTGATTTTTTTTTTCTCCTCTCAGTAATCGCCTTGAGCACCTTCACAGACAGGTCTGCAGCAGGTCACTCCTACCTCTTTTTCTGTGGCCTGACCGAGGCTGAGCCTTTTCTTTCTGGCCTTTTGAAAGTAACGTATCTCACAATGCCGAATCACTGCCCTCCAATTTCAGGAGGACTAATAGCAGAGATAATAATTAATATGATGGAGGAGTAACAGCAATTACCAGTAGATATTAATGCCTATTTTTACTGCCATTGTTATTAATAATAGTAATTGTTGTTATTCCTCTGGCAATTAGAAGAGTAATAGTGTTATTGCTATTATTATGTGCTGTTGTCATTGACCTGTAACCCTGAAGCACCTCAGAGTGCTGGTCATGGGTGAGGACACCCCTGTTCTAGGCTTCCTATGAGCCGAGCCGAGCCAGCCATAGTGGCCCGAGCCTCAAAGCACAAGCCAAGATGCAGCTTGGGGAGCTGCTGAAATGGAGATGAAGGAGGTAGGGACACGAGACATCGCTGTCAGCACCCTGGCACGAGTGAATGGGTGCTAGCATGCAGGTCGGGGAGTCAGGAGATCCAGAGGCGTTCCCCATCTCCACCACAACCTTTCTGCATGACCTCCAAGCAGGCATTTGGAAAGCCATCAGGGACAGGAGGCAGCTGCAGGTTACAATGCTTAATTGTAGGTGTTTCCATGGGCGTTAGGTGCCTGATCTCACATTACAGCCACCAAGGAGCTAATCAGCACTGTCAGTGGAGACTAATAAGCAATTTAACTGACTGGATGTACAGCTAACCCACTTGCCTAAACATAAGCACCACACGTTGTTTGAGATGCTCGGACTGAAACCCACTGAGTGTCTTCATGGCGCAGTTCCCTGTCAGTTACATGGAGATGTTACGGCTCACTCCTCTACAACTGTGTGTTTCGACATGCCATCCTCCGTGATAAGAGGAGTCCAGAGCTCTGCACTTGGCTGATAGACATCAATTATATCACTAACAACATAAGAGTTTTGCTTTGTGGTAAAGCCATGATGCTCAGCGCCTGATTTAACTCACAGTGCTGGACTCCTGTATGAGTCTCATGTCTGGATGTAAGACCTCAAGATGAGCCAAACACTACATATATATTTTGCATATATTTGCACACTTCAACCCATCCTGGAAGCCTACAACATCTGTGGATGAGAAGACAGTCCAGCTCCATGTGCTGACCACTTCTCTAACAGTAATTCACCACATACCGGTCAGGAACTTCACAGAAACCGGTGTTGGTCCTGTGAGCCACCCTCTGCTCTCCAGGAGTGACACATGAGAAAAGGGACTCCTTGTCCTCCCCCAAGGTATGCAGCAGGTTGTACTAGAGACCTCCCAGGGTCCACTCCCACCTGAATTATCCTGTGATCATAGGCTCCTGCAACAAAGCATGGATGCCCCCATGTGAACATTGTGCCCAGCCATGTGGCCTCATGTCAGGAAGGGCACTTTAAGGGGCAGGTTTTTGTTGATTCCAGAATAACAGCATTTATGCCACTTGTCCTTCACTCACATCTCCTCTGTGCCAGGAGGCCTGGGGGGCTCTGCCCTGACAGCAAAGCCCAGGCTGGCTGTGGAAAGCCTGCCAAGTCAGGGTGGCTGGGGCACACCACCACCTCAGTCCAACTCTGGGCAACAGCACAGCAAGGCCAGAGCATTATCTTTGGCCCCTCTCCAGCAGGTGACTGACCTTCCTGCTTCTGAACAGGGCTTTTGCCAACAAAACACATGATCAGTATTTATTTGTGAGCCAGGCAGATAATAGCAGCTAACTCGCTGCTATTACAGTCACCTTTCCTTATGTGCTTTGTGAGGATGATGACTTTGAGCCCTGGACCATGGCTACACAACCAGACTGGCTCCCCATCCCAGGATGCTTTTTCTTTTTCTGCATCCAGGTCCTCCATTCACCGTATTTCATAGGACAACCTCCCTCTGCCCAGCTGGTCTGCCCACACTACAGACAGACACACCTTTCCACAGGACCGTGAGTGGTGTGGAAGAGGTATACGAGTGCTGCGGCAGAGTCCTCCTGGAAGGTTGGGTTATTTGGAGGGGGTTTCAAACCGCTGTTAAGTCCACATCCAGCCACAGATCTCCAAAGCACATTCGTGTACTTCAAACTGTTTGCCTACTTGACCCACACCCAGTTCTTTGCCCTCCCCACCCAAGGAGAAATTAACTCCTTCCCACCCACGGCGAGACTCCCTGTCACACCCAGGGAGCCCTGGCCATTACCTGGTGACCTGCTAGCAAACACAATCTCTGTGCCACCATGCTGACACTCTCTCTGAGCCCCAAAAGGTGCCAGTGGGCATTCTGGTCCCTCCCTTGGGCCAGCAGCACCTCTGCACTCCCCATCCCCAGTGCCATGCATTGGGGGTATTCACATTTCAGGTGGGTGAGCCCCTGGCCTTGCGCTCTTAGGGGAGCTTTGCAGGAGGAGAGAGAGTACCTGGTATAACAAAGAGTTATCACGGTGTACAGAGCAAACACCTGGTGTGGCAGAGAGCTGATACAACATTAACCCATCAGTATTTTGTGCAGAAGCAAGAACCAGCAGCAGGGCTTGATTTAGGGATCTCTTTGCAACATGTACCACGGACGCAGTTCAAGGAGCTCTGTGCACGTCGTTCACTGATCTTCTGCTCACAGCCCCAGAGCCCCAAGCACTGTAAACACTGTGGGAACAAGAGCATTGGTAAGACATAAACAGGAAGACTAAGAGAAATTTGTGTGTCACCAATGGGAGGGCCTTGTTTCCAAAGTAACTGGGTGGATCTTCAAACCAGTGAGAGCAGGATTGGGAAGGACATGAAGAGGTGACCTCGTCTGTCCTTCCCTCTGCCCCAAGGCAAGATCAAGCGTGCCTGAACCAGTCCTGAGAGCTCTCAGCTTAACCCGCCCTTGGAACATCCAGGTCCACAACATTTGTTGCCCCCAGCTCTGCCAAGTCCCTGCCTCAGTTTCCTTACCTGTAAAAGGAGGAACGACCAGAACAAGTGGATCCATTGCTGGGTTATTGGAGAGGAAGGAAGTGGGGAGGGGAACCTTTGGCTGATGATTGATGATTTGCAAACATCTGGTGAAAAGCACGAAATAAGCATGGAGTATTGTGTATGTATGGGTGTTTACACCTTCTGATGTGAGTTTGATACAGCAACAAAGTGCTGTCAGTGTCTTACACAAGATGGTGCAGGTGTGCATACATGTGCATGTTTGGTTCTTCTTGTGCTCTTCCAAGCATAAGATGGGCATTTGCCCTGCAGAGGAGTTCCCAGTGCAGGGACTGTGACCAGATTTCCAAGGGATACCAGGTATCTCCTTTTAACTGTAGTTTGTAGCAAGCTTTGCTTTTTTATTCTATCAGGCATGGAAAAGCGCAGGAATCACAGGGCTGGACTTCTTAAAAAGGTCAATGTTTGGTAGATTGGGCCAGCATCCTATTTCAGTACGGAGAGTGGCAAGAAGATTATTATTTGTGTCCAATGCTGCATGTACCTGACGCTCGCGTGGGCACATGATTGCAAGTACACTCAAAAGACTGTTTTAAAAAGGGCAGCATTTTTATGGCACTAATTGTGATACTCTTAAGCTTTGAACTCTACCGCTTTGGAAGACATCCTGAGCCTCCAAAGCTGGTTAATGTGGGTCCAGGTCTCTGGTCAAGACCAAATCAACACTTTGCCTGAATCGATAACTCTCAATCCTGTGCAAAATCATGCCATCAGCTTGGGCTGGAACATTCATATTGCATCAAGGCACACCTCAGACAGGCTCTGTGTGCAGCAGATATCTCAGAGAGCTTCACAGATGCCTACCAGCCCCTCCTGACCACTGCAGAGAGACATTGCAGGATCTGCCCAGGATCTACAGGTTCTCAGTGTGATTCTCTGGTGCCCCGTATTAAACATTATGGCTTATCCCTGTGCAAGCAAGCATTTACATTGCTTCCCACAGGTACCACCTCCTACCCAGCCATGTGAGAGACAGGGAAATGGACACCATCTCTCCAGTAGGACCTGTCAGCCTAAGCCAGTGCCTCAATGACTATGTTAAATGTAACTAAAAGCAAGAAGAAAGCCTGTTTGGAGACAGGAGGTGGTGAAGGCTACAACACAGGCTGTGTTCATAGTCCTTTGGGTCCCGGGGCTCATTCAGAGGCACAAGCCTATTTCAGCTGTCTGAAATCACTATCCAATGGGCTGCACCTCCACTGGAAAACATGGGGAGCCACAAACAAAGCGAGGCTGAAAACTAGGCTTTTAAGGCAAGATGCTCTTCAGCACTCTAACAAGCATTCAAACATACATCCCAGAAACCTCCAGCGACTCCAATTTGCCAAAGGATTGGGGGAAAAAAGCAAGGATAAGTAGGACTTTTTTTCTCAAATTTGAACAATAGTTTTGGCACCTGCCAGAAGGCCAGAGCAAACTCAGCTGAAGTTGGTTTGCTGTCCTATACCTTGTTATGTTCCTAATTTAGCTCTTAAGTCACCACTCCAGTCAGTACTTAGAACACTAAACCTGTGTCATTAAATCATCTCACAGCCCTCCGGGGAACAGTTAAGACTCAGGATGGCCTCTCAGCATTACTGTGCAATTTAGCTCTGTTTAAGTCCCGTTAGCTGAGAAAGATGACGAAAATGTATCTAGGAGACCAGCGATCAGCAATACAGCTTCTATTCTTGACAGATGCACAAGCCCAACTTTCCATTGATAGTAATCGCTGAAAACTAGGACCTCATGTTTTATCCAAGGCTCTTAAGAGCTTGATATCTGCTGTTCTTCCAGCACAGAAATGAAAAGTTTAAATATAAAACCTGCCTTGAAAAGTTCTGTGCAATCCAATCAGCCAGTACATTTCTTACAGATGATAGCACACTGATCCTGGCATAGTAGAACAGAATCATTAAGGTTGGAAAAGACCTCTAAGATCATCTAGTCCAACCGTCAACCCAACTCATGACTGCTAAACCATGTCCCGAAGTGCCACATCTACATGTTTTTTGAACACCTCCAGGGATGGTGACTCCACCATCTCTCTGGGCAGCCTGTTCCAATGCCTGACCACTCTTTCAGTAAAGAAATTTTTCCTAATATCCAATCTAAACCTCACCTGACGCAACTTGAGGCCATTTCCTCTTGTCCTGTCGCTTGTTACTTGGGAGAAGAGACCAAGACCCACCTCACTACAACCTCCTTTCAGGTAGTTGTAGAGAGCGATAAGGTCTCCCCTCAGCCCTGGGGAACACTGCTTGTGACCAGTTGCCAACTGGATTTAACTCCATTCACCACAACCCTCTGGGCTCGGCCATCCAGCCAGTTTTTTACCCAGCAAAGGGTACACCTGCCTAAGCCATGAGCCGCCAGCTCCTCTAGGAGAATGCTGTGGGAAACAGTGTCAAAGGCTTTACTAAAGTCCAGGTAGATAACATCCACAGCCTTCCCCTCATCCACTAGGCGGGTCACCTGGTCATAGAAGGAGATCAGGTTGGTCAAGCAGGACCTGCCTTTCATGAACCCATGCTGGCTGGGCCTGATCCCCTGGTTGACCTCCACATGCCTGTTGACCACACTCAATATGAACCGCTCCATAATCTTTCCCAGTACCGAGGTCAGGCTGACAGGCCTGTAGTTTCCCAGATCCTCC
>VYZW01048903.1:5227-23276 GCA_013401315.1 Balaeniceps rex | reverse complement strand
GGTAACCACTAGTGCAATTTAACAATCAGTGGAGTGGTCTCCCTTCCAGAGGAGAAACAGGGCCTGAACGTCACTTATCCTTCACCCTCATCACCTCAACATACAAGCATCACATTAATTGATCTATATCTCCATAAACATACCCTGTCCCTGTACACTACTCTGTAGAAATTCATCCAGTTATTCCTGTCTTGAGCATGAACACTTGAGTATGGCTAAAGCACATCTTCTAAAAAGGCATCTTGAAGTTTTGGGGTTTTTTAAAGACATCAAGAAATGGAGCAGTCAGCAAATCCTTAGATTGCTCTTTTAAAAAAATAACTACAATCAATATTAAGAACATGTGGTCTAGTTATAGTCTGGGTATGTTTGGCTATGATTTCTGGCTGCTGATAATTTCGTCTAAAGATACTTTTATCACAGTGTATTCCCTGATTTACTCCATGTATTTTATAATATATTTTAAAATTAATTGTTCATGTCTTTGGCAAATATTAACATGCCAGGGAATACCCTCAGGTATTATAGTGGCAAGTGGACACTCCTGGAAGCTGCAGAGACACTTTGGTATAATGGCTCTATGCAGTCCGGGAATGGGGAAAAAAGGCCTGGGTTATCAAGTGCAAGAGGAGGCCTCTCACCTGGTGGAGTTCTTTGTGAACCTGAAAGGTATTTATCTGCTAAGAAAACAGACACTTTTCAGTCCTGGATCCATATCTTTAGTATGCAAACTTACCTATCCCTTTCTAGGGTCGGGGTAGGTCCAGAGCGGTGTATCCAAAATTACCAAAGCCTGAAGAGCAGATAGAGTGTAGTATCACAAGTGGGAATTTCTTCCTTAAAAAGCTGTTCATAAACCTAATGAAATTGGGAACTTCTGAAATTCCACCTCCATGGGCTTATCATTTGTCTATGATATGATCATACAACAATATGATGTCACTGAACTGCACAGCCAAGCCATTCTCAGACTGTCTGCAATAGGTAACTAAAGAGTATTGCAGAGCTTAGTCATTTCTCTAAATCTCTAAATTTCAATGACGTTAGGTGCCACAAGGTAAACTGGATATTTTAGTGTCTGTCTGGCAAAGTAACTATTGGCAAGACAATCAAAGAAAGTAGGAGGTGGGAGTGGACTTCAGTGGATTATCAGGTTCATCCTAGAGTCCAAGCCAGGATCATTTCTATCCAAATCATTTTTGATGGATGTCTGTCTCGTAACTTTAAAAAAAAATCATCAGACAGAGATATGATGATCTACTGTTTATGGCTGAGACTGTAATAATTTTATTATGTATACTTTGCAGTTCCTATCCGTCTATTCTGCTTCTTAAACCTTCCCAAGTTCCTTCAGCCTTTCCTCCTAAGTAGTTTTTTACATTTTTGAACATGTCTGTCACTGTCTTCTCTTAGTTCATCTCCACTAACATTTCTTCCTTCTCAGTTTCTAACTTGTCTTCTTCCACACAAATGAGGACAGCAGATTTGATATGATATCCTCTAATGGATCTTAGTTGTAGAATGTTATGTCACAGGAAGGGCTATAAGATTGTTTTAGAGCTATGAGGAAACAGCTTAACAGTGTCTTTTGCTCTAAGGCTATGTTTTATTTTCATGAATATACACATTCATGCCACATCTCTGTCCCCATTCATGACCCAGCTGGATAAAGAGAACATTTTATATAATCTCTTCTTGTCCTATCTGTATAAAGAACACCTGAAGAAAACATTGAGAGTGAATACCAGTTACTGTGTTTGCAGGAAGACCTGTGGATTCTTCTTTCCCTCTAGTCCATTCTATTTCAAATGTAATTTGTGCTCTGGTTTTTGGATATCACTTCTCTGATGAGGACAAAACCTTCCATGAACTGATCAGTGCCACAGAGAATTTATTCAGATTTGCAGGTAGCTTTGTTCATCGGGTAAGTAAATAATATGCTATTTTTTTTCTGAAATAGGTAGAAAATGAAAGTGCAGATACAAAAATGTGTCTTCACTAAATACAGAGCAACTGGCAAATGCAAACTGGGAGTTCAGAGGTGTCCTTAGGGACCTTATTACTGCCTCCTTGGTTTTGAGGCCATTTTCAAGAACTCTCTTGTTTCTTTGCAAGTTTAGGGGACAATACTCTGTTGACTCCTGGATTTAAGCCTTTCAGCATTTCTTAGACTGTTAACAGAAACCTTTAAACCTAATTTGAGTTTGTATTAAATCTGAACTCTGCAGTGCTGCTCCTCTTACCTCTATTTACTTCTCTCCTCCAAAAATAGGTATAATTGAATTCACTGTTCTGCTTTTTACTACTTTGCAAATTGTATGCTGACAATTTTCTTTTTTTCTCCCTCCCTCACAAATAATAAAATATTCATTATGAATCTTTCCATTACCTCATTATAGCTCACAATTCACACGTTACAAAATGAATACATACGTTCTCTGACAGTCTCACAATTCAAGTTCTGTCAGAGATTTTTTGGTAGGTACCTCCCACAACATACCATAAAGGCCAACTTTGCACTTGAAGTGTCTTGGAGTGCACTTGAAGTTTTTGCCATGAATGAGACTCTGTGGTTTAGGCCCTTAAAGAGGGACAAGCTGGGTGTAATGGGGACTCTGGATGGCATAGCAAATTCCATTGACATTTGAGTTTTATAGGAAAAGGCAAACTAAAATGCTGAAGTGGTAGTAAAACTTTTCAATAAATCTGTCATATGAGGGGAGCACTATACAACTTTCCTATAGCAAAAAATAGAAAAATAGATGAAATTTGTGGATGATCAAAGCCAGGAGACCTTAACGATACAGAGAAGGTTCAGGATATTCTGCTGCAACAGCCCGTACACACCGTGGATTGGAGTTATGAGAAAGGAACAAATTGTAATAGTACAAAATTAAATTATGAAACATATTAGGAATTAATGAGGTTAATATCTGCTATGAGCTTAGAACATTTCAGTGCAAAGGTTAAGAGGAACGGAGCTGGTGTAAACCACCAGATAACAGCATGAAAAAGGCAAACAGGATCCTAAAGTGTTTCCAGCACTATTTTCCCTTTAGATCCAGAGAAGTGTTAAAGTAGGTTCTGGTGTGTATTAATCTGTGGGACATATTCTAGAGTCTTGGACACCTTATGTTGTGAGTCTGCAGTGAAACAAATGTAGAGAAGTGTTAATGGGATGACCTACAAACTATCACTTAAAACTAGAGAGACTTCGCTTGTTAGGTCTGAAAGAACAAAGACAGGAGCTAGAAATGCTGTTTGCCTGGTAGGGTGGCATGGCAGATGCTGCAAAGAGAGAACTATGCAAGCTAGAGGACAGTACTTTGAGCTGACAAATGTGTGTATAAATACACTCAGCAGACTGAAGATGTAATATTTCTAACCATCAGAACAATTATTGGTCCTGTAGCAGTCACAAGGACTCTGACGGAGAAAATTACATTAGCTCTTATAGTGATACCCAGTCTACACTTTCCTTTTGTGAGCTCCACAAATTCCACCAGTTACTTGAGGGTGCAGACTTGTTAATCTTAGTAGCCACACAGTATCCACAAAGGATGCCCTTACATTTTGCATGTGTGGGAGCTAGGGTCTCCAGCTATGCAGGAATAAAGTCTTCTAGCACTCTGCATTAGTCAAGTAAACTTACTGGCATGAGCAGTGTGTTGTCAGTACTGCCTTGACACCCAGGAGTGTGTCAAAATTACTAATAAATTTTTCCCACATGATGGCAAAAATCTACTCAAAGAAATGCTAATTTGTTTATTCCACTATCAACATTTCCAGACAGGACAATTTGGCCTTTTGGTGTTTCTAAAAGCAGCTTTGTTACTGACAGATAATTCACACTACCTCTTGTATGTCACTCCCACAGCTGTACGAAATCTTCTCCTGGCCGATGTGCTGTCTCCCTGGTCCTCATAAGAAAGTGTTATCTTGCTGTGATGTCCTGAGCTCTTTTGCAAGGAAGGAAATCAGAAGACATGTGGAGAGAGGGATATCAGATGAACCACAGGTTTTCATTGACTTTTACCTGGCTGAGATGGAGAAAGTAAGCGTTTGTTCCACCTGATCACACGGTTATGGAATATGAGGCCAAATAGACCATTAAATCCTCCAGTCTGACCCCTTCTGTCATAGTTTCTTACATTTCATAGGCTTCTTAATGCGAACACAGTAGCTTGGGACTTACTAACTCATGTCTCCCAGAAAGGCATCCGGTTTTATGTTTTGGTTACACGAAGTATGTTAGGGTATGAACTCATGAGCTATCGTCTGCTTTCCATAAATATCCATGTGTATACTTCAATCCTGTAGTAAATATGAGACAGTTTATGCCTGTAGGTTGCATAACTTTGGTAGACCACATCACCTTCTACAGCAGGGTTCCTCATGTCTACAATGTGATTAAATATGCATGCATAGATAATTATGCTGAAATAGCTGACATGCTTCTTTGGGTTTCAGTGTGTGCCCTAACACTGGCTGTCCTTGTGCCACACAACTGTGTGGTTCCTCCCTTGTGAGGGAAAAATGCGTGGAGGATCTTCCCTTTACTGCAAATTCTCTTTAGATCCTGGTCTGAGGAGATTCTCTACTCTTTAAAGGATTCCCAGGCTATCCTGAAATTCCTTGGTATCATTCCTGCTGCATCAAAAAGAGAGCAGTCCTTCCACCTCCAGCCCAGTCCCTTTCAGCATTTGCACTTCAGCAATCTCAGCCTCCTGCCCTGCTGATCAACAGCACAACTGCAGAGACCAGCTCTGCTCGGCTGGGGATGGACTGAGAGGAGAAACCGGTTTGCCAAAGCACTGGTTAAGACATCCCTGCCCAACTTGGGACTGCCAGCACTCCTGGATGGAGGAGGACTTGTGAGAGGATGGCTCATAGCTCCACTGGCTCCGTGAGCTAAGGGACCTGCCTGAATCTGTAACAGATGAGAGACTGTCAGCGAGGGATTTGCTCCCAAATACTGCCTAAGACAAGAGTTCACAGCCAGTAAGGCATTTTGTAGAGTGACATAAGCTATGCTGAGTGCCAGTTCTCACTGTAAACGCTAGCAAGAGACAGGAATTGGTTGCTTTTATTGCAAGAGAGATGGGAGAGACCAGCACCACTACTGGCATCTGGGACTGGTCCCACCTAACTCATTTTTGCGGTGAAGGTTTCACTCTGTTCTGTCTGCAGCCGACAGCCAGGTAGCTAAGGCACATGAACTGGTCTGCTGGGAACAAGAAGTAAAGAAAAAGCCTGAAGTACTACTGCTAAAAGGGCTCAGGTTGTTGTCAATGAAGTATTACAGTTATTTCTGGATGCATTTCTCTCTCTCTTAAGCCTGAAAGGAGGTTTCCAATGCTGGAACCTGAATACCAACAAGAGTCCTACTAGAAGTGTTATTAAGATTATTAAGTAGTAAAGGAGGTCACAATGCGGTCGTACGAACATCACTAATGCTGTTAACACCCACTGACACAGCTGCAGGGCTGAGAACTGATAATGTCCAACTAAGAAAATGATAACAAACTCCAATTTTCTAGGAAAATGGTCTTCTAACCACATCCTACCTGCTTGTTTCAAAGAAATGGCAACAAGCAGCAGTTTTATCTGCCAGGCAGAAACTGATGGGTGAGAGGCTAGTAGATAGAACTGAATCAACAGTTTCTTTCCTGCAGGGCACCATCATTATGCCAAATATAACACCTGTTCTATATGACCCCGAGCAATGGGAGACACTGTGACAGTTCAACCCTGGCCATTTTCTGGACAAAGAAGGAAACTTTTTACCTTGAGAAGCCTTCTTACCATTCTCAGCAGGTAAACGCACTGACAGTTTGAGGCAACCCAACAGATTAGATGAAGAATACAGAAGTGTGAGACTATGGTATTTCTTCAGATAACATCTTCTAGCCCTGCTGTTTGCTGCTTTTAAAGAACAGTACTGCCTTGTATCTGCCAAGGGAGATGCTTCTGTGCTGTCAGACCCCAAACTGTTCTTAAGACACTGTAGTGGGAATCCCACTCAAACTCCTGAACCTTCTAGGCTTGTTGCATGCTGCAGTCATCCACAGGTTTTGTCTGTAGTATTCTTTATATTCACTTTTTTTTCCTGAGAAGCCATGTGTCATGTGTGTACTGGAGTCACTTGCAATCTCTTTTAAAGGAACAAGCTGAAAGAAAAGCAGAATGCATCCTGGTAAACAAAGGATTAAGTTCTTGCTTACAGAACTGAAAATCCAGTTGCAAAAGAAGGAAATAAGATAACAATGCACACTTGGAGATCAAACTTAGCCGTAAAGTTCCTTTGGCTTTTTCTTTGCTTTTATTTGTCTGCTAATCTGGAAACGTGAATGTATTATTCACCTGTTCTGCTCCTGTCATTGGTTCCATTGAGGAACCCTTGGAAATTAACAGTAGGCTAACTCACTGTCCTTCCCCTCTTCCTTCTGCAGGGCACCGTGTGTGTTTGGGGAAGCATCTAGCGAGGACTGAGCTCTTTATTTTCTTTGCCAACCTGCTACGGGCATTCACCTTCTGGCTCCCTGAGGGTGTGACGAAGATCAACACAGAGCCCATTTTTGGAGGTACGCTGCAGCCCCACCTGTACAGGGTTTGTGCCATTCCACGTGAGGCTGCAGCACGTCACAGACCAGCATGAGACAGCCACCTTTACCTCAGTGAATTTCCTCTCAAATGTATAAACCTTCTTCTACTAGCCAGGATATTGATATTAGTCTATCCCAGGGCTATTCAGAAAGCAGATGCAAGCCAAGATCCAGACTGCCAGTACTTTTGGTCTGGTCCTTGTGAAAGTCCCAGATATTCTTGCAAGGATCTTAACCATTTTCTCCTCTTGGAGCGCACTTGAAGCAAGATGCTATGGTTCCCAGCCGAAGCCAGTGTGCTGTGTCTCCTTGTCCTAGCCCAGCAGAATCATCATGATGCTCACTCCTGAACAAACCTTGGTAAAATTCAACAGACGACCTCAGTAAGAGCCGAGTTTGCGTCATTTCTGTGAGTGGTTTGATGTCCGCAAGTAATTTGACTCTGGAAAATGCAGTTTTAAAGCCCTATTTTGGTTTTACTGTCCTGATCTTAGACACTTTAATTTGTTGACAGGTTGCAAATAAAAAAAACCCAACACCCAAAACCCAGGAAACATATTAGAATGTGGGTGCATTAATGTCTGAATTTGATGTAAGCATCTCCCACGTAGAAGATGAAGAGAGTCAATCTAAAGTTGAAGAAAGAAACTTAAATTCGGTATTTACTAGGAATGTGAATGTGTGACTTGGCAGCCTGATCATTGTTATAAAGTATTGCCAGGTGGTTTGTTTGTTGGTTGTTTTTTGTGTTGTTTTTTTTTTTTTTTAAGATGGGGTTTCTATGATGTAGAATCACGCCCATTATCAATCCTGCTTGGATGAGGCATAAATGTGGGATGAGATATTCACTTTGCCAGTGGGTTTCACTGCTAACTTTGCAGCAGAGGAATATAGAGACTTTGGAAGGCCGTGTCTAGGGGCTATGTGAACACTCAGATGTGCCCCATTTTCTCTGGGCCCTTTTCTTCTTTCATCACGACCCATACCATACTTCCTGCTCTCCACTCAGCCTCTTCCTAATCCTCCTTCCCCAGTTTCAGTTCCTACTCCCACCTACCCTTTATCCATATAAATTCTATTTCAAGATTCACCTTCCCTTTTGATTTCCTGCTGCTTACATCCTTTCATCATATCAAGCTTCTGTCTCCTCTTGCTCTTTTCTGCACAAGTATTAGTACAGGAATCAGTGCTGAGCTGAAAACAATGACCGGTGTGAGTTTTCAGGAGGGAGCTTGGAAGATCTGATTTATTTGTTCTTCGAGGCTCCATGAAAAGAAGAGATAACTCAGTGTAAGAAAAGACATAAATGACGATGTGATGCAGGAATTCTAAAATATCTATTACTTAATGTAGCTGCTCACTGGCACTGATTCAACTCAAGACCAGGACAGTTTAAGCATGCAGCTGGAGGTGACAGCCAAGTTCAGCTGTAGCTTTGTGTCATGGTTTAACCCCAACCGGCAACTAAGCACCACACAGCCGCTCGCTCACCCCCTGCCGGTGGGTTGGGGGAGAGAATCAGAAGAGTAAAAGTGAGAAAACTTGTGGGTTGAGATAAAGACAGTTTAATAGGTAAAGCAAAAGCCACACACACAAGCAAAGCATGACAAGGGATTCATTCACTACTTCCCCATGGGCAGGCAGGTGCTCAGCCATCTCCAGGAAAGCAGGGCTCCATCACGCGTAACGGTTACTTGGGAAGACAAAATGCCATAAATCCAAACGTTGGCCCCCTTCCTTCTTCTTCCCCTGGTTTTATAGGCTGAGCATGACGTCATATGGTGTGGAATATCCCTTTGGTCAGTTGGGGTCAGCTGTCCCAGCTGTGTCCCCTCCCAACTTCTTGTGCCCCCCCGCCTACTCGCTGGTGGGGTGGGGTGAGAAGCAGAAAAGGCCTTGATTCTGTGTAAGCACTGCTCAGCAGTAACTAAAACATCCCTGTGTTATCAATGCTGTTTCCAGCACAAATCCAAAACATAGCCCCATACGAGCTACTATGAAGAAAACTAACTCTACCCCAGCCAAAACCACCACACTTTGTTAAAGCAAAGTGCTGTAGTATTCTTGAATGCAAATCACTTTTGGAAAGGATTCAAATGTTGGAGTTGAGTAGAGCTGTCTGTAAACACTGCAATAAACTTAGGGTTGAATTTGTATGACAACCAAAAGTGCTTTTATGTTGGAATATAATCTATTTGTAACTAGATCACTGTGGTACATCTGAATTTCCTAAATTTAAAATGGAGGAGAATGTTACTAAAAAGAAGTGAGAACTACTGAAAGTCAGGCTGAGTTGGAGCAGATCCTGGCATGCTGGCAGTGTCTGCTCCAGCACAACCCAGTATCTGCAAGCTTGCAGGGTTGGAAGGTAAATCAGGACAGTAAGGGGTTTCACAAAAGCAATAGCTGTCAAATAATCCAGCCTGTTACTCCACACAGCATATCAAATACTGTTCCAGGGCCTCATCACTTCTGCTCAGCCTCCTTTCCAGCTTTATTTGCGCTTGTCCTCCACTCTACCCTCCCACACCTGCTCCTCTCCACCAACCCTGCTAGAGATGACATCTCTCACTGCCTTTGCCCAATCCTCTTGTCATCTTGCCGCTCTCTGAAGAAGCTTAATAATAAGATGTCTGTAAAGCTGGTTGTGCTCAAGGGCTGGAACATTACGTCCATTGAGACTGCAGCTGTACTCAGTACTGTTGATAGATAGCTTCCCCATGACTAGGCAGGACTCAGGAGTGGCACAAGGTTGAAAGAACTGGTAATTTACTGCCCATTTCAGCCACTCAGGGACCCTGTCCACCAGACCCCGACCAGGTCTGGAAACGTACAGCACCAATTTACACTCGTGTATTCCTGTAAAGATTTGAAGAGAGCTGATTGTGGAAGGCAAACAGAAGCTCAGGAAATCTGATAAAATTAACTTTGCTCTTCCTCCACTCTCTTGGGAAGCTTGGGAGTGCCTCTGGGATAGAGAACAACTCTGTTCCCCCTCCCAGAGATCATTCTCCCAGTTCTTGTCCAGGGGTACAGACCTCCAGCTCCTGGACTGGCAGACCTCTGGCAGTGGAGAAATTTGCAGGTTATGTGGAAAGAGCTGAAGTGATCCCAGGCCAAGTGCTGGTGAGGGATGACAGCACAGAGTCACCTCTGGTTGGCTCAATTGACTTCCCTACTCCCCTGCCCAAGCCCCTCCTGTTCCCCTCCTGCCCCTCCGAGCACTGCTTGCTTTCCTGACCATCACCTTGTCATCACTTAGCTGCCCACCAGTTACAGCCCCTAGGCATATGTCTGCATTACGCCATCAAAGAGCTGCCAGATTAAAAGGCGTATGCCCTGGTGCTGATGACTGGAGTGACGTAACATTTCTTTTAAGTGGAGTGACTAACCCTCCACCGCATCTTTTTTTGTTTATAACCAGTGTCAACTACACTCTCAGGTCTCTGAGTTGTGGTAGAACTGTCATCCTTAATAATAGGGTTTGGAAGGGTTTGAAACCAGGTTGCAGGTGTTTCTTCCAGAGAAAGATGCAAAACGGTGTATTACTTTTTAAAGTATTGCAGTTCCTTTGGGGAGAAGTGAGTTCATGCCACAGAACTGCAGAGGTGGCTGCTTTGTTTCATATTTTTAGGATAGCAGGACGGTGTGAATCCAGAAAGCCTGAAGTATTTAATGTTGGTAGATACAAGAGGAGAGAGCTGCCTAACATTATACGGTGCTCAGCTCTGCTAAGGTTACAGTTAAGGAAAATATTGCCAACTTGTCTGATACCAAGACCCTCTGCTAATTTTTTTCTTGTGCTTTTCTTTCTGTTTCATGGTAGGGCTCTCCTGGGTAGCAATATTAGTGCCACCACCATATGGCAGGCTGTGTGCCAAACTTCAGGGAAACTATTTATCCTGGCAAAAGGAAAAAGCAGAAACTAAAGACAAAGAAAGCCTTGTGCAAAAGTTTGGTAGCTTTTGCATCCATCCAAATATTAAAAGCAAGAGTTGATGTTTTTTTCCCTTCTGTGCAAACAAGTTGTTTGGGAAACAGGTTTGTGTCAAAAGCTCAGGCTAAATTGTCCCTGTTGATGCTCCAGTGTATGAAACAGTGAATCAACAGTGTGTAGTGGGGGAATCTGACATTTATGGGATTAAATTTTGAAAAAATATTGTCCATTGCACCAGCATAGCACATTGGGGGAAACTATTTCTGTACTTTTAAGGAGGTCTAGAAAACCCTGAACAGACAGGAGGTGACAGAAAAGGAGATGTTCACTGTCTCCCCAGTGGAAGGGCTGGCAGGTATCAAATGCAACAAAAAGGGAGATCGCTCAAAAGAACCAGAGGGGATTGCACTGCACATGCCTTGTTGGTAAGCTATGCCTCAGCACAGGACATTGTACTAAACATTTATTTCTGTTCAAAAAGCAATCAAATAAATTTTCAGCAGGAAAATCCCTTTTGGGTTGTTTAATACCAATACAGTGCTGCTGGTTTGTCCTGTTCTTACAAACTTTCCTAAGGCATCTGTTATCGTGTGCTGTCAGAAACGGAACATGAGACTAGCTGAACTTTCATCTGACATGCTACGGCTGTGCTTAAGTTTTATGCCATTTACTCAGAATTAAAATAGTTTAATATTTATCTTACTTCAGTTTGAACATTTATTGTCAGAATCTCATATTTTCCATTCGAACAATTTGCTCTTACTTTCAGACAGTGCCCTGACCAAGTGCCCGCTGAGACATAACTTGGGAGACAAGAAAAAGATGCTCATCCAAGCAACTTGTAATCCTGGAGTATGAGCCAAAATGCACTTAATGTTATTCATTTGCCTTTGATTAAAAGTCTTGCTGCTGGCTCTTTTCAAAGCTTAATTTATTCATTTGCCAGATGTCTTCAGGTGAGAAAAATGCATTGTGAACGGTAAATCAGATTTTCTTCAGTACTAGAATGAAATTTCTGGTTAAAAAAAAGAGATAATATGCTAATTGAATTGGAGTTACACACACTTCCTTTAATGTATTGTTAAGGAGCCATGTATCATCAGATGTGAGGTCTGCATTCAAGCCCGTGCTGTCAGGGCAGCCTTGAACTGGGAATTGTGGGTAACCCAAGATGAGAAAATCCCTCCCCATAAAGTCCTTATGCTGTAAATGTCATTATCTGCCCAATTCTTCTTTTTTATCTTCAATATCTCCATTATTTTTACCATTGTGAAATGCCACATTAATAATGTTTGCAGCTGAATTAAATTAAAGTGTCATGAAAGAACAGATTTATGGAGATTTGGAGATAGTTGAGTTTCAATGTGTGAATAATACAGCTAACATACCTGCAAAAATCACCCTGAACTCAAATATTCAGTGGAAGAGAGAGAGAGAAACAGAGGTCTAGGGGTGCATATGCAGAAACACACTGCAGAATAAAGCAAGGGCATCCTTTTGAGAGTAGGCCTATATAAGGAATATTGGGTTTACTTCTGGGCGTTTGTTACAGCTAATGATATAGGGCAGACAGATCAGATAAGCTACACCACATAGTGATTGGAGGACAAGAGATGGCAAACATGGAGTTTGAAGAGCAGCTTTGCGACTCAAAACATTACGGCTAAGCCAGTTTTGTGTGTAAATCAAATGGCTGGAGATATGGGTACTATGATTTGAATCAGCAAGTCATTTTGTTAGATTAGATTTGTCGATAAAAATTGTACCTAAGAAAAGAAATGTCAGCTCTTTAACCTTTTTCCAACATGCATAGGTAACTTTCATTTCATCCTTGTGCCTTAGCCCTTTGAGATGTCTCTCTAGATTGAAATCACACTGTTAGAAATGGTTCCCATTTGTTGAGGTGAATTACACTACGGTGCCTTTTCGCCTTTTAACAGTAATTCAGTACAGGAGGTCTGGTCTAATCAGCTCTACCAAGAAGGTGCCTTCTCTGAGACCAAATCTTACAAAGTCAACAGTTTTTGCTTGCTTTTTTTTTAGATCAAGTGAGTTCAAACCAGTTCACAGTCACGATTTATAAAGGAACAGTAAGGGATGAGTTTATGATTCTGTAGGAGTTCAGAGGGTATAGCACAGAGCCAATGCACAGCCAACTAGCCAGCTGCAGGAAGCTTGTTCAGGGCAACAAACACCAGTCAGGATCTGGAGTACAGCTTTATTCAGGAGTGCCAGTACCCAAAAGCATCACTCACATTCTTGACTGCATTGGTATACAAAGTTCCTGAGTGATTGTAGGCTAATTACAAGACAACATGCAGGATTCAGTTGCCCCACCAGTGGAGGGAGGTGAGTGAATTTTGTAAGAGGTAAGGTTCATGTAACTCAGTTATCAGTGTAATTATTAACAAATCAATTTTTAATCTTCATTTATCCTTCCAATAGGGGAGCCTTAACTTTCTGATCCCATCTATTAATGCACTTCCACTGCCCAGCAGGGGTATAACAGAGGTCAAGTTTAAGTGGTCAGTATTAATGTTCCTTAATTGTTAGTGCTGATACGTTTGGCTAGAGAAGGGAGATGTGGGTAGCTGGGTCTCAAAGAGGTGTTTCACCACAACCTGAGCAGGAGTTTGTGTTACATTCAACTGATCAGTTGGAATGTGAACAGTAGATGAAACAGACAACTGCCAGGCTCCACAGCTTTGAGTGGTTCTTGCAATGCATTCATTTCTTACAGCATGCAGGAATCTGGACAGTGCTGAGGCAAGGGCTGTGGCTTTGCTGTCAGGCTAGAAGCAGCTGAAAAGCAAAATGCTCCTGCTGCTAGTGAAACCTGATGCTGAGCTTGGGCTAGACTGGCAGTGGCTGAACTTCATAAAAGGCTGTGAGTGGAGGATGGAAGAAAAGGTGTCTGACCTGGGACTGAAAGTACTGCAAAAAAAAAAAACCAGAATGGGTTCCTGAACCTGGGGACAGATGTTGGGGTTCAAGGGCTGAGCCTGAGATCACTGTACCAGAGAAAGATGTGGTGGAGGGAGAGAGCAGTACGGCTTGTAAAGAAGGCGCATAGGAGTTTGGGGGAGATGGCAGGTGAGCAAAAAGCAGTACTTGCAGTGAGGGAGGAAAGGAAGAAAACAAGGATAGACCAGGGGAAAAGATAGAGAAGTGGCCATGACTGGTAGAAAGCCAGTACCTCCTCGCTGAGGTTTGGCACCTATAAGAAGCCTAATTTGGACTGGCTCACTGTGCTGATGAGAGACGTGGACTGCTTCTAATAGCACATCTTACTGTGGCTAAATGCCAAAGCTGACAGACCCCTTTTTCTAGTCCTGAGACATCCCTGGGGAAGGACAGTTACAAGTGCTTGTTTTTAAGGATGTTATATTCATGGGAACCTGGTTCTTGTATCCTTATACTGCATGCTGGTGAAAGCTCCCTTTCCTTGCTGTCTGTTTGGCCATCTGAGGCAATGGCAATTCCCAGCCTCCACTGCAACAGCTGCTACCTCAGCTCCCTCCCGAGTCAGGCCTGCATCCAGTGCTCTCCCCTCCACTGTTGTTGGCTGCAGTGATGTTATTTTTTTGGGTCCAAAAAGCGGCCTTGGCAGATCTGCTGGCCAACTTCTCTCCAGTCTGCCAATCCACTGCTCTTAGTAGAAGCTCAATTTCTGGCCTTCCATAAGGTCTGACAGTGCTTTAGGCTTGAGGCAGCTTGACACAGTGGCTGCAAGTCATATTAGCTGAAGCAAATCAATGGCTTTATATGCACAAATACATGGAAACATATCTTATAAAAATTAATAAAAAATTGTGGTTTTAACTGTAGATTTCTCCTTGCTCCAGAGACATACACAGGAAATAAAGCAATCAAATTTAAAAAACACAGCAGCTGTGAACCCTATTTTTTAGCCCAAATCAAAAGGATTTTTTCTCCTTCCATGTACATGGAATAAAATTTCCATTCAAAATAGCTTTTACAATTCCCCCCTCTGGGGGAGAGGCAAGTCTCAGTAGGAGCCGAGAGACTACAGTGCACTAGGTGAGAAATAGCTGGTGGAAAAGTGTCATATACTAAACAAATTTCAGCCCAGCAGCCCCTGCCCTGCTGGAGGGTCCAGAAAAGAAAAATTACAAGGAGTATAGACAGGCAGTGAGAAGAAGAAAAGCCTCACTCTTACTGTTGGAGTAAAACAAGTTCAGCTCTCATCCTGGTCAGCATAGAGGACAAACAGGGAGCAGCAAGGAGATACGGGCGTGTTTAGCAGCTCCAGTTTTTCTTTCCTAGTCTAGCAATGTCTGAGCTGTGACGAGCAAGGGAGACCAGACCTCCTGACCCAGCTCCTCTCCCCACCACTGGAAACAGGCTTCAGGCTGTGTTGGTTTCAGATAGCAACACAGCCAACACAACATCTGGAGGAAGTTACACAACTTGTATATTTAAAGTAACTAGCAGATAAATTAAAAAAGAATAAAAAGATGCCATGTAAATAAGGTGCGTTATATGTGGAGTAATGCTGTATCTGTAGCTTACTCTTGCAAAAACATATGTCACTGCCAGAGTCCATGGAAAAAAGCATGGATTTAGGGGAGCCTTCTGAGGCATTCCCTGAGAGGGAATGAAAATGGATTGTTTGCAACTCAGCCAAAAACCAGTTAAGAAAGCAGTATTTTCACCCTCAGGGAACAATTAAGTCAATTTGAAAACCTTTTTGTTTATTGTTGCAATAAATAGGCAGACTAAAGAAGAGATTTCCAAGTTCAAATAAAGTTACAGAGGTAAAGTGGTATGGTATTTAGCAGTACTGACCTTCCAGAGAAATCTGTGGTGCTCCACACAATAAATATGGATTTATTTAAGCCTCTCTCCTTAAAAAACACCAGCCTAAATTATGCCAACCTACCTACCTTTCTTTTGTCATATTTAGTGGTAACCAATACAGTCACTAGTACATTTCATTTAAGGACTCACACTTCCCCAGACCATTATTCCTTAAGACCTATTGCCCTCCAGTCTTACCTCATGAATAAGAAATTCTCAGTAAGAAATCCTCTCCAGAATGAGGCAAAAGAAGAGAGATGACTTAAAGATGTCATGGAGCAACCTGGATCCTCAAACTGCTAGAGGAAGGGAAAATGACTGGCAACTTTGGCATTCAACAAGGTATGTGTTTTATCTTCAAGGACACAATCCAGCACCTTGAGTCAGAATTAATCAGAAGTGTTACATAGATTGTATTTTCTCTAATGCAAATGTTGCTAGTTTGCAAAAAGCCATGAAGACTGTTACAGGGAAAGCTGTGTCATCTGGGAGAGGGAGCCATATCATCCTGGGAGAGGAAAAATCAGATAAACCAGTACTGTATGATTTTCTAATCAGGAAGATGGTTCCCAGGGAAAGAAATCAACATGCCACAGGGGATGTGTGTGTCCAAGAACAACACATGCAGACAAGCTGAGAGGATGATTTCTTTGTGCTTTTGCCTATGCCTCCCGCTAATTCAAGCCGCAACGGGGACAAGTGCCCTTAAACATATGCAGAAGGAAGTAGAATGAAGAGATCTACTGCCATAGTGAGGTTCAGACTGTTGTCAGGTAGTGTCGTCAGTGCCGTGGAGACTCAGAACAGTGTCTGGTCTAAGACAGGATCCGCCACTGCTGGCTTATAGCTAAGGCAATGAAGGGGTGACCCAGAGGAGACCTGGTGTCCTCCTGCAGAAGGGATCTATTTCATGTGTATTTTCCTACTTCATGGTTTTTTATGATTGTTTCTAACATTGCAATCATCAGAATTCACCACTCTTCTTTTAATTTTGAGCTTCTTTGGCAACTGATGTGTACTCGTGTGACTCGAGATGTGCCCCTGAAGAGACAAATCCATACCAGGCAATGTTAAGTACAAGCCCTGTGGGATGCCAGTAGACCAAGTTTGGAAGTCCCAGAGGTCCCACTAAATTGCAAGGAGTTTTCAGGGGTTTTATCATCAAATGCCAGGTAAGACTTGAGAAGCTTCCCCAGTTCCAGTGTTGTTCAGTGTCAACAGATCAGTGCTGGGAACCTGGGAATAACCTGTGCTGTCATACATTAGCACTCAAAATTCCTTCAGAAGGGTTTTTTATATGTAGTTTGTTCCTGTGTAGCAGAGCATGCAGAGTTGACCATATCACTATACAAGACACAATAATGAGGGAATAAGCGTTCTTGAAAATATTGATTGCAATAATAGTGCAAGGTTATAAAAAAGGCAGTTAAAAGGACGTAATTTCTTCTCTGCTTTAGAAAGCTTCATTTCTGTTTCCTTGTGATTAGAGCCTCAGAGAGGACATGATATTACAGAGAATTACCTATCTTCTTATTACTAAAGGTCCCAGGATTACCACTTCTATTGTATACCTTCAATGGCTGTGGGCTGATTTTTTCTGCTATCACCCTCAAAAGAGACATTGGTACAACCTGACGCAGCACAGCCTGGAAAATATTGATTAGACTTCTTGCTGGTCTCACAGCAATTATTTCTCTATGAGTATCATGTAGAGAACATGATTCAGAGGAATAGTGAATGACATGTTTAATTTGGGTTACCATCTCCCAACCTCCTGCGAGTACCTTTGGTTCTATGCAGCTGTTTCCAGAAGAACCAGTTAAAAAACTTCTTGAAGATCATATCCTGCAGATGTAGAAAGGTTGAGACAGAGGAGTCCTACAAGAGAAAGAAAATTAAAAATATAAACAGCAGAAATGAATAATGATCAATACAAAGAAATTAAAAAATACAAAGCATCCAGGTATGACCCACAGGACAAAACACGAAAAGCAGAAAAGGCTGCAAGACAGCTACAGCAGCAGTTAGGCTGACAGTATGGCACTGTGGCAGAAGTATCTAAAAAGTTTGTTTGTCAGATGAGAAGTACTATTTCTTGAGCTTTTGCCTTCTCTGAATCTTAATTTTCTTGACAACTAAAGGGTTCTTTTTTTGTAGTCATTCAGGTTAGGTGTTTCAGATGCTTCCTAATGGTGCTCTAGCCTTATATTTTTAGATGCTGCTAATCAGAGCCCTGAAACTGAACCAGCCTCATGGTGCCAAAATACATCTCTTGGTAAAATTAAATAGCAGATCTTACTGCCGAAATTTATCTTGGATACTTCAATATGTTGAGAGAACTGCTAGGAATTTAAGTAGAAAGAACAAAGGCAAGGCTGCTATGTGTTTGCTACTGGTTTATGATATTTTTGCCCATCTCCCAGATGTTCACAGGAAAGTTTTTGCTTGTCAAGAGCTGGCACGTTTTGCACATTCTTTGGTAAAAAAGGAACATACAACAGCTGCAGTTTCCAGGGATACCACAGGGCTCTGTACCTGCAGGATGGCACAGGAGGACAGTGGTGGAGGAGTGGGACTCTATAAACTTGTCCTAAAGCTTTCACTGAAATAAGAAAATCCCAAGGAGTGTTCTGAATTCAGCAGATCAGCAGATCTCTGAAAGAAACATCTGCCATTGAAAAAATTC
>VYZW01048900.1:2483-36726 GCA_013401315.1 Balaeniceps rex | reverse complement strand
CGAAACTGCCAAATGCTTGCGGGAAGAGACTGGGCAGTGAGAGAATTGAATGAGATGATCACATGGCAGAAAAATGAGGACAGTAAACAATGATCTCTAGGGAAGAAATATTTAGTCAACCTCTTTAAACCTGAGCTCTCTCTTTTTGTTGTTAACTGCCTGAGTGAGATGGCTTACGTCTAAGACAGTTGGAGGAAAGGCTTTTTTCGAGAACACTGAGCCTGCTAATTTGGGAGCGCTCCCAGTCTGGTTCTCTGGCTCGTTGTCAAAGCTTGTTCTTTATTTCTCTCAAGCAAAAAAGATCACTGGGAAATCACTTTTTCTGAGGTGGACAGGAGTTGAAAACAAGAATGCCTTCTACACATAAAGAAGACACCACACCCCCCAACAAACCCATTTTTTCCTGATGCTAGTCTCTTTTCAAGGGATCTATTACTGTCTTGTGGGATTGTGCTCGTATCCTTGATGGCTGCTTGTACTTGGATGTGGTGTTCTCAGAAGTGCCACTGTGCCATTGTGACGTGTGTTTTTTCCTTACTATTATTGATGCATTGATTTATTATTTAGAGGGAAAGGTCTCTACTGTTTTTGGAACTGGCAGTTAATCTTAGTGTTGAGGCATGAACTGGCTCTGCATCATGGGCAAGTGTTTGTGCTTTGATCTGTCAGTGATAAGGAATATGAAGTTGGCCTAAACACCTGTATTTCTAAATCAATGGCAAATTACGTGAACGTTCCAGATTGTTGTAATCCTGAGCTTTTTTTGTTCATTGCTGACCCTTCTTTTTCTCATCTTCCTTTCCCCCCAGTTCTCAAACCTTTCTATTTTTGGCTTAACTTTGAAACGTTGAAAGTTTAATGTTAATTTATGAAATACCCTATGCAGGTCTCAATCCTCTCCTAGGCTGTAATATTTGTGGAGGCCTGTTCCAACAGCTGTCCTCTGGAATACCTTTATTTTTATTTATTAAATGCTTTATTGTCATCATGCAAAAGGGTGGGGTTTTTTTTTGATTTGGGTTTGGTGTCGTGTGTCCCCCCAGCTACGTGGGAAGCAGATTGGATTTGGTAAAAATCTGTAATAGAAACCAGCAAGTCTCTTGGGGGGAAAGATTGTGAGTTGAACTTTCAGAAATGGAGTTTGCCATTCCCCTCATGTTAAATACCAGATCTCATCTCTTCCTTTTGCTGTAGGAGTCTCTTTTTGGGGGGGAGTGAGGATAAGGGAGGATTATAACACTGTGGCACGCTACAGCCAGACCACTTGAAAGATGAGTTTAATCACTGTTTGAAACTCTTCATCTTTATTTTCCTTTGGGACAGTTAAGGCAAAACCAGGCTTTGTTCAGCATTCTGTGTGTCCTACAGATGAGGGCTGAGAAAGGTCTTCTGCCAGCTCTGTTGTCTTGAGAGTTTGCCAGGAACTACAGGGAAGGCAAAACTTTATATTCTTGACATAAACGTAAAAATTAAGGGGGCGGGCGAAGAGAAAAACATCCCCTTGCTCTGGAAATAACCTGTATGTGCAAGAGACAGTCTTTGAACATAAAGCAGTAATTCCATCCACGCCCATGCCCCTGGTTTTTTTTTGCAGGTCACCAGTAAGTAATTTAAGAGCAAATCCCTGTGTTTTTTTGTGTGGTTCAGCTTGATGTTAAATCTGCAGTCTGGTTGCCATCGTGGCTTTCTGTAGCTACAGTGTAAAAGTTCTGCACCTTCCCCTCAGCCAGGAGCCTGCATTGTGTGAACTTGGCAGTTCCCATCTGCTTTGCCCTCAGTTCTCCTCACTGTTTTGTTTTTGAGCCAGACATCTCAAAACAGGAGTAAGATAGAGTGAGTTATGCCAGTGGCAAGACTACAAGTTAAGAGCTGAGTATCAGTCCTTTGGTTTTAAGTAGTGTCATGCCAATTGACAAATGCTGTTGAAATGCACTTCCTTATGGAAAGGTAGCATGAGCCTATATACCACTTAAATCTGTGCAGGTCTTCTGCTGTTTCTGCGCTGTGAGGCTGTGTCTTCACGCAGTGCACAGTTATGTCTTGATTGCCCAGATCCTTCATGTATGGCTATCACTTGAACTTCATTAAAAGCTTTGCAGGCAGAAAGCTCGTAAGATCTAAACCTTTATAGTCTTGGTCAGGACTTCCTAGCTAGTGCTATGCAAGTAGCAGTTGCGTGCCCTAAATCCATGTTTGTTATACCTGATTAAGAGGAGACCTCAGAAAAGTTTCTGCTTGTTTTATCATGAAACGGCTTTTCAAGGAGTATTTAAAAAAGGTGCATAATGCTGACTTTCAGTATAGAATAATGGTTCAGAGCGTTTCTGTTGTCTGTCTGCCTTTTTTCAAAGCGAGCATAAAGACAAGCCCTTCAGACAAGCCTTTCCCAAAAGGGGGAAGCATAAATGCTGGTCTGCCCTGAAACTGGCAAGTTTAAAACAAAATCAGCAGTTTCCAGAGTCAGTGGCACAATTTTTAGTAGTTTTTATTATTCACCAGAACGGAGATAAAATCTGGTTTGTTTATAGTTTTCAGATAGCAGACCACTCTTCTTGAGCCTAAGTTCAGTTGGACATCTTGAGCCTTACCAAAGCCTTTGGGAGTAACGCAAGGTTTATGAAATCAACATTGCTGTTTTCTTCTCTGTCTTAAAGCTCTTCCTTGACCATTTCTAGACTATTTGAAAGCCATTTTCGTCAGTGTAATATACAGGCTGGGTCTTACAAAGCCTGTGTCTGTTCTGAGCACTGGGGATGTAACACAAAAAGGTTATCATAGAATCTTCCTTTTCTGTTCCTTTTGAAAACAACAAAACAACTTTCTTAGGTTTAGACTGTATTTTGGACATTTCAAGGTTGATTCTGATCCATTGATTGTTGTAAAAACTGACAGTAATGTTAAAAAATAAAACCAAACCCCCCTAAACCCTCCCAAATGGTTTCTTAACACAAAGCATTTACATGGAGTCTTTCAAAAATACTTTCTGTACCAACAGTGATGTGTCACATGTCAAATTTAGATCAAGGGTTTTTTTAATGGAAATACTTTCATGGTTTTTGGAAACTAGTTGGGGCAGTCTTTATCTGTTCCTTTGTTGTGCTGCTGTTGTCAGGATGCAGTAATTCTTTTCAGAGGAGCAGAAAAATAATGGTTATGAAATATGAATTGCTACATCTGCAGTTTGAGCTAGATAGGGAAACAAACCCACTTGAAAGCAAAGAAGTTTTGGGAGGGGAGGTGTTTGCTTGAGATTAGCAACAAATAAAAAAGTCTGAATAACTTATTTGATATGTTATGTACAGTCTTGCTTGAAATTAGTTTTTCTGTCTGGGGTAGAATCTTAGGGATAAAGCCACACATAGTCCTATGCGTAAATAACTCTTGGATGAGAATCCAGACTCTTGCTTGCAGATGAAATCCTTAAGGGAATGTAGTAGAGATGTTTGTATTGTATAGATGAACTTCTATATATACATGCTCTACTTGGTATTATACTATATATTAAAAACCTTGATATTTTCAAGCCAGACAAATATTGATTCACCTTACATTACTATAAAGTTTTGGATATCGTAAGACTAATTTAAAATTTGTACATGTGTGTGAAGATCAGTTAACAGATGAAAAATCCCCGGTCCCTCTCCCAGTTTTCTATCTCGTACAGATTTGCCTAAAGCAATTTTGAGTTCCAATTGGTAATTTTTTGTTTTACAGCTAAAAACTGTGCTTGGATAGGAAGAACTGAGAATCTTAACTTTTTTCTTGAAGAGTAGCTTTGAGTTACTTATTTTTGAACCATTTGTATGCTGCAAGTGAGATTAATGTATGAAAAAATAAATACATAGTTTTTAAAGTTCAGAAAATAAAACTTTGGAAAGTACATTAACAATTCATGCTTCAAGGAATACATGTAACTGATATCAGATGGCACTTTTTCCTTGTAACTGTGTGAAGAATTTGACCTTGAACGAGAGGCATTTTTTTCCCCCTCATGTTTTACTTTATGCCATGGACTTTAAAAAATAAAGTACTGCTAGGGTGAGCTATTACTGTGCTATCGCAGTATTTGTACCATTACATCATTTTTGTGTCATGAATTTCTAGTTTCTGCTGTTTCTGTTATCATTTGCACAATGCAAGTCCAGTGCAGGGTTAGTTCAAATGCTTGTCAGCCTTTTTTAGAAGGATGAGAAAACCAGTATCAGTGTTGGGACTGTTCTTCCCAACTTCCCAATTGCAAGAGCTATTCTTCATCCCACATCGTTCTCTCTGACACCCATTAGGCCAAGTGCAAATCTGCCAGTCCAAAAGGAAGGAGAATTTTGTTCCTGGGCATTCATTCATTCAGAAACTGCTGAAGTTGGTAGGAGTCTGTCCACTGACTCCTAGGGGTTTCAGAATAGGACTGAGCTCTCTATTTCTAATCCTGCTGAAAATCACGTTAACTAAGTTTGGCGCTTTGGTTCATTTTTCTTTCTTAAAGCCCCCAAAATTGGTGTCAGAAGCTAATTTTCTCTTTGTATATTATTTTAGGCTTTGTATTTCCTAAGGTGGGAGAGTCACTTATTACATCATGTCCCAGTTTTCTCATTGTTCTTAGTCACCTGCTGATGGGGGCGGGCGGGAAGATTAATTTTGTAGATGCAGGAAGAACAAAAAATTTTGGCGCTCTTAAGAGCAGCCTATGCATAAGAGAAGATATCAGTCCCTTCTCACATATTCTTGGCCCACAGATGTCACTAAACATGTTTTCCAATACTGCTGTTACTGTGTGTAATGTTGAATTTTAGCTTGAGTTACCCCCCAGGACTTTCTGCAATGCCAAGGCTTTTCTGTTGGTGTTCTGGAAGGATGTAAGTTAATTCCATTACTGGTTCCGAAGACTGGTCAGGTTTCACTTCTTGTCTTACTGTTTTGTACTCCTGCTGCCACCAGTGATGCCCTCCTGATGAGAGAAATGAAAGGAAGCCTTGAGGCTTCTGACAAGAGCGTGAGGTCCTTCTGCCTCCTTCCCCACGCGTGCCTGCTTTGAAGCCTGTGATGGGGTTTGGGGTACGCACCTTGTGGCAAGTCGCACAGTGGCTTTGCTCATCTGTGAGCAGCTGCACATGTGCCAAACTTGCGAGGGATGGGAATGGACCAGCATAGAATTATAGAGCTGTCTCTGGGTTGTGTATCAGGCTGACCATTTGTAAGGGGCAGATAATGTCGTAGAGCAGAGGAGATCTGCAGCCTTGCTGGTGGTAAGAAGACCTTAGCAGCCAGTTTCATGACTGGACCCACATGGATGTGCTCAGAGCTTTAGTTGAGCCAGTAGTTAATAAGTGGTTTGTTTATATTTTCCCAGTTCTATGCTAATGATTTCTTCTGTGTCTTGTCTACAAACAATTGTATGACTGAGATCTCTATATCTTGCCTACTGAGCTATTTTAAAACTAGATGCTGGTGGAGAGGTCTGAAGTACAGCTGTCTTCTAGGCTTTTTCCCCTGCAAACAAGTCTAGGCTTTCTTAAAGTTAAACATCTCCTTGTCACTTTGTGTCTATCAGAAACTTGCAGACCATGTTATGAATATTTTGAGAGCTCAGAGAAGAACAGAGCTCTCAATCCTTTCAGCCTGGGCTGCTTGCCATTGTCTTGTCCTGCATGTGTACCTTATGTGAAGTGATTTTTTTTGGGGTGGGAAGTATGTATCACCCTGTTCATATTTCTCTGTATGCTTATGGTGGAGACAAAGGGCAGGAGATGAATATCTATAACCGGTGGGTGCAGTTGTCTAGACTCTTCTCTTACCTGTTGTGGTTTTTTTCCTTTTATTATTGCGCCTGAAACTTGAAGTCATCCTCTGAATGCAGGATAGCACTGGCATTAGTCCTGAGAAACAGCTTCAGATTTGGCTGAGAACTGAGTTGTTGAAAAGTGCTAATGGAGGCTTTCTTTGTGTTGCTCTTAATTATCATTTCTTTCCCATTAACTAGAGACAGATAATTGAAGCTTAACACTGGAAAGAACATTGTGTAGGAAACAGCTGTGCCCCAGGAAGGGGATGAACTGATGACCCTGTAAGCTTTTCTAGCTCAAATTTCTGTGGCTTTTTCATGAGGAAAGGATAGAAAAAGGACCAAGAACACTTTGAGACTTTATATCCATTCTCTGCTTAAATAAAGAGCAGACACACAGGATAATTTTTCCACAATGTTAATTGTGTTAAATGGGACTCGCCATTACAAGTAAAGTTACACTGATCTTGGGATAAATATGAGGGATCCGTAAACAGCATGGAAAACTCAATAAGCCTGAAATAAAAGCGTAATCAGACTGCGTTGACAGATTCTCGCAGGAGTGCATGCCAGCCTGCACATGTAGAGCAGGATATAAAGCACCGAACTGCTAATTGGAAATCCCAGCAATGGAATTTGTGGGGGCATCTATCACACCTGTCTCTGAAAGAGTGATCGCCTTGTCAGAAAGTAATAATTTGATATAAGAAGCAGCATTTAGGAGGCTGAAATTTTTGTTGTCAATCCTTTGTAAAGAAGCTACTATAGAACACAGGAAAAGGCTATAGAGAGGTGATATTTTTTAATTAAACCGGCTGATACCATTACAGAAAGCGAAGACGTTTTCGGACTCATGGACCATGACTGTTTCCACTCCCTGCCTTGCGTCTCAGCCAGTCTAATGAAAAATGTTGCCTCTCCCTGTAAAATTTTTCTTTAATACCCTGGTTAATTGTGTGTATAGCAATCCTGCAAGTGTAGAACAGCATGCTAGACGCTGCTGCTGCCTTTGGAAGAAACCTATTGACAGTCTGATTGTCTTTGCATTCCTCCAGGTCGCATTCGTACAAGGAGACAGAGCTCTGGCAGTGCCACAAGCGTCACCTCAACGCCTGCTGATACCCGAGGCCGCAGCCGGGCTAAAGTAGTTTCCCAGTCCCAGCGTAAGAAGTGTTTATTTCTTGGGGAGCAGAACAAATAGTTATTAATATGTTTCTCTTGAATTGTAGTAGCATCAGCTGAGGATTGGGCTCACTCCTGCTAGTAACGTTTGGACATGTAACAAAACAAATCCCCACTCAGGCAGCATGTACTCTTGCTGACAAATAGGGCCCCAAATCTGAGTGCTTAGTTGCTGCCTTTTTTTACCAGTTGTGCAGCAGAATTTCATGTCACTGTAATGTGTAGGACTAAATAACTTGCACTGGGCCCCACTGAGACACCCTCTGTGTCTGTAGCTGATTGCTGTCCTGGGTTCTTGCCCTGCCAAGCTTCTCCTGCTTATGTGACTGTATTTCTGTTTGTGTAACATGTGAGCTGTCTAAAGTTAATGGGATTTGGCATCAATTTAAAATAGGACATTACCTATTTTGTGTAGATACGGGGGAGAAGGTTCTGCTCTCTGATTCACATGACACATCTGCACTCCCTGGCAAGGCATGGTTTTCCCCCAGGAGCCATACATATGGTGCTGCTGCATATTTGTCATGTGTATCTAAGGAAAATTTTGTCACTCAAACCTTAAAAGGTATTGGGTGGAAGGAGAAAGCCACTTGTGTTTTGAGGACCTTCAAGCATGTGGGTAAGAGGAGATGGGGTTTGTTGAAAGACCTGTTTGTTCTGAGGACTTGTCTTGCTTTGTACTCCTATTGAAAAGCCCTTCTTTGTTCATTGCTTTGTTCTGTCATGCTGGAAGGATGGGGAAGCAGTTTATAGCATTGTGTTAGGCTGGGAAAGCTGAAGAGAGAAGTATTGTATTCAGGATGGGGCCAAATAGAAATCTGTACATTGAGGTCATGAAGGAATTTGGGCTTTGGTATGCTGATCTAAATTGATTTCTTCAGTTTTGAACCTAAAACTGATCCAAAGACAGAAATGACCTTTTTTCCTAAATTTAGTTTGGTGGAAAATGGTCAGACCAGATGAGACAAGTCTCAGAAGTATTTAAAGAGAATAGTTGAGTATCCAAAGGTTTCAAAGATTATGGGCTTAATTTTTTATACAATGTCTTATGAAGCTTTAGGATGGTCACATCTGAACCTGCTCCCTTGGTCTAGTTTGCTGAATCCCAATTCCAGCCTAGCCCAACCAGACATGATCTTTATCCTTTATCCTAAGCAGAACACTGCATAAAATAACTTATGAATTCAAATATAATATGGTCACAGGACCAAATTCTCCATGCCCACACAGTGGATAACCCTGTTGCAATTTTGCAGACTGGGCTGCAGTGTAATTTAGAGCAGAACTTGGGTCTCAGTGTTGGTTGACATTTAGCTAAGCAGCTGATCAACCAGGGGAAATTGTTAGTCGCATCTGCATGTTAACTCACTGCATTCTGCAGAGGCTTTAGGACTGACGTGTTTGTGAATAAATCTGTCTATTGTGTATAGCATAAACCGCATGCTGAACGCTGTATTGTCTTGCTGTCTTTTAATCCACTTTTTGCCTGTCCTTTGGTCTGCCCTCATAATCAAGGATCCAGATCAGCTAATCCTGCTGGTGGTAAGAAACGTTTTCCCTTTCTTGCTTTCTTATGTTGTTTCCTTCACATTTAACTGCTAAGCTTTTAGCTTCCTTCACTCTCTCCTAACTATAAGACTTAAAAAGCATTTTCTTAAAGTCATAAATGCAAATGGGTATGGCAAGAGATCTTGCTTTCTCATAGTAATCAAACACGGTAAGTGTATGTTCTGCATATTGAAGCTGGCTCATTGCTGCAGCTTAAATCCCAGGTGCTAAATTCTTCTTCCAGTTACTTCAGTGCAACCCTGCTGAGATCAGTGAGATTGCAGCAGCGTAACTGAGAGGAGTATTGGCTTTCAGAGTGTGGATGCTGTATTTGAGACTGGCATCTGTCACAAGTATTCTCACTTTTTGGGGAGGGGGGAACCAGGACCACGTACACCATTGGAGTATATGATTTGATTGCTTCAGAAACATTTTGGCCAAGAAATTGCAGGGGGCAAGTAAGTTAAACTAATACGTGTGTTCTGGTATTGTCCATCAGATTAATAGAATTGCGTATCTTCTTAAATTAAGACAGAATAACAGTCTTTAACTCTTGCTAATAGTAACAGTATCTGGAACTGCAATTTTTGTGAGATGTGTAGATACTTTTCAGAAAGAAACCAACATGAATATTGGTTCAGAATGTAAACTTGCCCGAGTATGTTCTTGTAACCTTTTCAAATACAGTTTTCCTGACTGTTTTAGCAAACAAATAGAATGTCAGGAATGGCAATATCAGCAGCAAATTTTCAGTGACTTTTATATACCTGAAGAAGCAAAAAAGATTCTTGAATCTATTACTCTCAGTTCTTTGTGGTTACCTTTAAGCTAGCATTACTTAATTTTCAAACAACTTAGCAAATAAATATCCACAGAAAAAAGAAAAAAGTGTTATTCAACTCATTGAGTTAGCAAGACTATTACAGATAGGAGTGTCTACTGCAACTGGAATGTAAATAGGTAGATAAATCTTGGTTGGTAGACTGTCTTGTGGACAACATGGCTTAGAAGAAATGTAAACTTGCCATGGACTTTTCACACAGACAAGGAAAAATAAAACAAGCCAACTACTCAACATGCTAAAAATTTTCTCCAGCTGAAAAACAACTAAATAATTTAGCCTTACCAGTCAGACCCAAGTAAGCCAGCATCTTTACAAATGTGACAGGCTTACTTGGTTTAGCCTTTATTGTGCTGATCTGCTGTTAAGATAGTATTTTTTAAAAAATTTTCATTCACTGAATTACTGCAGGAAAGTAATGCCACCACTGCAGTGTAGGATGAAGATGCCCGAGCTACCTTGCAGCAGGTTACATGTGCCAGAAGCAGTCTTGCTGCAGTGCAGCGCTCCACACAGGCTAATTTGTGTTGCTTCATGAGGAGGTGAAGCAGCATGTGAATTCCATGCTGCTGCAGCAAGGCTGCTCCTGGCACCTCCACAGCTCGCGTAAAGCCAGCTGGGGTATTTATAGACTGCCATGTCTGCTTTAGTCTTGATCCCAACTGGGCAGTGTGGTTCATATAGGCAGGGTGGCTGATGTCAGTGTTTATTGTCCATGGGCTTTCCTCAGTCTTCCTCAAAAGCCCATGGGGAACACTCCCATTATTTTTCTGAGTGATTTGGATCAAATTCTTAGAGCTGATTGTGTTCCGGTTTTTCTGTCAGGGTATTTAAAATCTTGGGGGGGTTTTAATTGTTTTTGTCCTTATTTCTGGTTCTCTTCTAGCTGGTAGCCGGTCTAGTTCTCCGGGTAAGCTGTTAGGAAGCGCCTATGGTGGCCTGAGCGGTGGAACATCCAGAGTCCAGCCGGTGCCATCATCTTCAGAGAAGCGCAGCAAGATCCCTCGGAGCCAGGGGTGCAGTCGAGAGACGAGTCCCAACAGAATAGGACTAGGTAAGAACAGTCGCTGCAGTGACATGCTGACCGGCGTGCTTGAAGGAGAGACTTTCCTGTTGACTCAGAAACTGTTTATGTGTTACTGTTATTCCTCAGTTTTTCGGCTGGCAAGTTAATGCGATTATGGTTTGTAGGAGAGTTATTTTAATTTTCCAGGTTGAGCTATAGTTTCGAAGTAGGCCTAAAGATGTCATAAGATGCCTTCTGTTTGAAATTCAACATGAGCGATGTTATTAGATCAGGCAGCAAAAACAGTTGTCGTGAATAACCATCACAGCAAAAATACCGCATTTGGCATCAACAGCTTAGTCCTAAAATAAGTTGAGCAATCTTTACAGTCAGTTGGAATCAAGGGCAGAGAGCACCTTCTTGGATTATTTTAGAAATTTTGCAGCTTAAATGGTTTGTTTCTCAATATCTCGGAGCCACTTTCTTAGATGGCATTTTACACTTATGCTTTAATTATTCTGCTTCCAATATTCTTGTCTTGGTGACTGTTATATAAATATTGTATAATAGTTTTTATTTTCAAATTTATCAGCAGACTCATTTTTTTAAGTCAGGTGAGTAAACATCGTGATATATCAACTTTTGTGTATCTGAATTGAGGTGAAAAGGTATTCAGTGTGCTGTCTGAACAAGTAAATACTGTTTTCTTTTTTAAACGGAAATGTTTTCAGAAGTTTGAAGCTTATGTAGAGGAAGAACACTTTAATAATACTGTTACTAAATTATTTTATATCTCCAAAGAATTTACTAGTAGGTTGAAATTGATTGAAATTATATCCTTACTGTTGTCAATTAAGTTTTAACTATTGCCTTAGCAATTGCATTTTAAATTTAAGCTACCTTTCTATTTAGAGTATGTTGTTAATAGAGAAGCATCTTATTCATTCTTCAAGTATATTGAAAGGAATTTAAAGCACCGGAGTGCATATGCTATTGTGGTTCATAAAAATATTGCATGTTTATTGTGATTATTTTTCCAAATTCAGTGTTCTTCTCATGTCTGATCTATTTTATGGCCTCTGTATGAATACATTGTGCTTTTCTGTTCATTGCATATTAGAGGTAATTGTTCTGCTGTGACTCTGCAGAAGAACATTGTTTTTAGGAGGAAACAAAGAATGATGGATAGTACCATCACATACGCTTAAGCTGATCATCACATTATGTGGTCTCATTTGAAACAGTCTTGAGCATCTGAAGGGAAATTGCTGTGTGTAAAATCCTCACTCTTGGGTTGCCTGCTTTCAGGTATATTATGGGAGCCTTGAATTCTTTTGAAAGTGTCATTTGTTACCTCGTTTCTCTGATGTGCTCCCTGTGAACAGAGTCAGTGCTTGTTCTTTGGGAGTGGGAGAGAGCTCTGACATATATTGGCTGTGTGGTTTCCTCCTATCCCTGTCCCCCCGGTTGATGGCCAAAGCCTGTTCTTTGGGGCTGCCATGGGAGCAAGAGAGTCTGACACTTGTGGTGCTTCTAGCACTCAGTTGGAGAAATTGTGTTTTCATTGGATCTTGAAAATGGTGATATTGGCTTGGATGGAGACAGCTTTTGAACTGTCATCTTTATACCATTATTCCATTGTATTTATTACTTTATAACATAGTAGCTAACAGTATTTTATGCTTTCTTACTGTGATGCTTCAGTCCCTATCTTTCCTTGACACTTTTTTCATTTGTTCATCTCATTAAATAGACTCCCACTCACCTTGGTCCTAAAGATGTTGATGGACTTTTTCAGAGTCTGATTCAAGAAGGTGCTTGAGCACACGTGACATCAAATGTACATGCAGTACTTTAAGCTTTGTGGGATTATTTATGTATTTGATATGCATGTGCTTATTCCATGGGCTGAAACATCTCTTAAGTCTGTGGTCACATTGCAGTGCAGCAGGTGTTGAAGGTCGTGCAGGTCAGGCTGTTAGAAATGGGTAATTCCTGGATCCCACTCATAACTCATCCATTGACTTGTGGAGTTTTTGCAGGGCTGACTGGGAGTTGCAGCCAGACCAATGCTCTGTGCACAAGAGTAAGCACACGGAGTGTGGGTCCCTGCATGCAGCTGGGCGTTATACAGGAACCATCCACTGGACTCTTTCAGGTCCTTCTGGGGCAGTGGCAAGCTAATAGAGCCTCTGCATGTGGGTGCCCGTTAGCATCAGTACCTTGCTGCTAGCTTAGGCTTCCATGATGACCACAGGTATCCATGAGGCATGTTCCTTCTGTATGCTGGAAACCTTGAAGTATGTTGTTTTCCAAGAGGCAGCACAATGAGGCACATTTGACATGCTGAGGTCCTGCGTGGTCACCTATATGGCTCTGCTCTGTGTCGCTTTTCAGTTTTAAGCTTGCCTTTGCTATCTGCTCAGTGGAGATTTACTAGCGGTGATCCCTGTTGGGCAAGGAGGAGTATAGTCCACTTAATCTTGAGCTTTTCCTTGGGCCCCTTGAAGGAGATCTCCTCAAAAAAGGGGATGTTTACTTACTTGAATTTAATTCTGTTGGATGCTCAGCAGATTGTGTGGCACAGCTGGATCTGAAAGGAGTGAGAGATTAGAGATTGTCATTCTGCAAAGAGTGGAGCAGGCAGAGCTGGTTATCAATTTCATGCAGCAGCACTTTTTCTGTTGGGGTTATGCTGTGTGTGTTTATCGGAAAGCTGAAGGCAATTCTTGACTTGCCTCTAGTGGGTGTACCTGACTGCAGAGCTTTCCTTTTGGCTTTTTTGGCAACATTTACAGGCTCTTTAAAATGCTTGTATTGATGTAAAGGAAGTGTCTGCTGATATTTAGTCTCTACTTAAGAATCATTAAAAATCATACTCTAATGAAATAACAGGTTTCTTCCAAGTGGTGGATTGGTAAACAGGGGCACTATCAAGTTCTGCTGGTGGTATTTGCATCTGTTGGGTTCCACTGGTGTAAGACAGCCTAATAGTGTGTTTTAGTAATGGTGTGAACGGTATCCAACTGCTCTGACTTTCCAGATGAAATTGGTAAAACTTAGATGTGTGGGACACATCTAGAAAGTTGGGACTTTACTGAAAACAACCCACCCTTGTCCTGTCCTAGGCTCTCAGTCCAGAGCTGGCTGTGGGCATGCTGTCTGCTTTCATCCTGCCTACTGCTTTTAATCAATTTTGCTACTCATTTACTTGATTTCTGTCCAGCTTTTGGGGGTTGGGAATTCTGAAATTGAGACTTATGTCTGCCTTCTCTGCCTTTGCTGCCTGCACTGCAAAGACAGGCTGTGACAGTACGAGAGAGTCATCTCAGTGACAACAATGCTGGCCCTTACTCCAATCTTCCCTACACAACACAGTAGTAAAAATGTGGGGCAGGTGCCTGGGAGTCCACAACAGATTCATCATTCAGTTCTTTCAATCCATTCTTTTTTTCCTTGCTTTTGTATTTGTATCCAGCAACATGCAAGTCTTTTGTTTGACCATTACTCATGAAGTACCCGGTGTTTGGTTTTGAGTGCTCTGTGCAGTCAATATTGTGCTTCGTCTGCGGCATTGTCCTATTAGTCTGTTCTCATGCAGTTAAAGTGCATTTTGTTCATAATTCATGCTGCTGCTGTTAGCTGTTATGGAAGGAGAATGTACTGTGTGCATCCATTATTTTTTTAATCGTTCACAGCTCTCCGTCTTGAAGAGCCTTTGCTAGTTTTACTAAGGTTGTATTATAGAAAAGATTGACAGATCTTCTCTACTTAAGAGAAATGACTGCTTGTGCAAACCTGGTGTTAAGGCTGCCATTATTTACGTATAAGCATGAGACCCAAGAATGAGAAGTTTGGTTCTAGAGAGTCCTCAATTTCAAGCAAATATTTGTGTGGAAGGCTTCAGAGTGTTACTTTCACCTGTAGTTCACCTGTCAGCTTTTTGCCTTGTACATCTGAGGTGGGTTTATTGTACTCATGGACCTTAATTTTATCTAGTTCATATTATTTAGCCTGTCTTATTTATTATAAGACCATCTAACTCAGAAGTTTTAGACAGTATGGTGATCTAATCAACTTGGTCAGTAGCTCATCTTGTATTGTTTGACATCAAAGTTCAACCATCAGAACCATTAATTCATCTGAGATGAGCTAGGTTTTGCAAAACTGGGAAGGATTTGACAAACCAAGAATCTGGCAGTAGTCTATATTTGAATTTTAAAGCCTAAATGTGAAGGTTTCTATTTTGTTCTGTACTGTTTTGCTTGAAAGGATACTAATAGATCCAGTGTATACAAGCCCACAGAAGCACTGTAGGGGAACTTTATTAGCTTGAGTCTAGGCATTTAAGTACTGTATACAGACCAATAGAGCTTTATAAGAATATATATATCCCCTGAAGCATGCAAATGGCACTATTTTTATAAATACAAGGATACTTCTAAAGTATTAGCATAGAGTAGGTTTGTGTTAAGTGTATGTGCCTCTGCTCCTTTGTCATCAAAGCTGGTAGATTAGATTTTACTCTGTGCATGAGAATTCCTTGAAGACTTTTCCTGAACACTTAAGATATGCTACTGCCTTTTCAAAACAGCAAAGGAAATCCCTCTTTAGTCATTAAATTCTTCAAGGTAAACTCATGACAATTAACTGCTATTCTTTTACCTAAGAAAACATTGTATTCTCTACCGGGTATAAAACTTATTAAATAACTTTCTGCAAATATCTTTCATAGCAAAATGACACAGAATTTGCAGAGGAATAATCCAGTTCTAAATACCTTAAATTCTCATTTTATAAAATCATAAAATTCAAATCCTTGATGTTAACCAACCTTCTAAGGGCCTAGCTCTTTTTTCCTGCTTCGACAATACTTCAGCTAAAGTCAGTGGGATTGCTTTTTACTATGAAAGCAGCCTAATCTTGTATCTTCTACTTTGCCTTTGGCCAAATGAAGAGTGTGCATATGATGAGTTCCCATGACAGAGATGACAGGCAGGAGCCTTAATAGGCTGTGGGAGATTGAACACTTGATAGCTGCCAGACCAAAGATAGAGAGTCTTGTTGATGTAGGGTTTTGTCAAAGTAAAGAATATAGCTTAAAGGTCCCCTTAAGTGCACATATATCTCAATCTGTGTGCATATAAAACCATAAATATAAGGTTTTAGAAATGTTTGAGGAGCACAAGTTAGCTTCTTTTAAAGACCTGAAGCTGCTGCTGTCTTAAAATTCAAACCACTTTTTAACCTGTCTTTCAGTTATTTAGTTTCTAAATGCTTTTTCTCAGTGTCTTTCGTTAGAGAAAAATATCTCTGGAAGTCTGTACAATACACCTTTTTTCCTTAGGGTATTTGTTCATGGCAAAAGTATCCTTGTGAAAGACAAATCTGTGTAAAAATAGCGTATTGGTATTGTGACTACTTTTAAAGATTTTGACTTGGTTAAAAACGCTGCTGTTTTGTTCCAGAATGGTGTTTATCTTATAATTAAGGAAAAAATATTCCAGAAGGGTTTCTTTTAGCCTCATCTGTTTTGCATGTTTTGTAACAGTAGAGCTCCCCTAAATGATTGAAGATTCCTGCTCTACTTGAATAACAAAACTTGAATTGCTTAAGAAAAAAGCAGACTGTCAACCAGACGCTTAATGCTGCTGAAATTTCACATCACAAACACAGCTCAGCATGCAACGTAGTTGGTTTGTAAAGAGCCTGAGCAGGCTGCTGCAAATTATAATTACTAATGTAATAATTACCGTAACTAACAGAAATGTGACTTGACTTTGAGCTTTCTGTCCTCATTAAACTTGTTCACCTTCTCTGAAACTCTCCATGCTGCATGCTAGCACGGAGCAGTCGTATCCCCCGACCCAGCATGAGTCAGGGGTGCAGCCGTGATACCAGCCGTGAAAGCAGTCGAGATACAAGCCCTGCTCGGGGCTTTCCTCCACTTGGTGAGTACATGTAGGCATTGGAGCTTTAAGGGTCAATATTTTTTTCCTTTTTCCCTTGTTCTGATTGCCCTTTCAAGACACTGCCAGGTGGAATGAGCTCGTTTCCTGTCCTCTGTTGGATTCCTGACACACTCCCTGTTTCCAACCCTATTCCCCTTCTGTTTTCTTCTGCATGCTTCAGTTCTGGTTCTCAGCATTTCGCTGTTAGCAGAAAATAGTTTGGTTTGAACTTTTGTAACTTTTAGTTTCGTTAAATCAGCTTGTTACGGAGCTGCTGTGCTTTACTTTACAGCACTGATGGAAATCTACGGGAGAGCAAGCCTCTATTTTCTAGGTCACAGTGAAGTAGTCAGTAGCTTCATACCCTGTTGTTGAGTGACTTTAATTATTCATGATCTGATTTTCTTACAGCTAGGTACAGTAACTGTATCATTTCTATACTAAATTCTCCAATACAGATAGAAGCTCTTTTTTGTACAGGTTTTACATGACATTGTCAATCATCAGTTAACAAGTTGCACATGCCATTTTGTAGGAAACTTTTTCAAACAGCCTAAAATCATGGAAAGGCTGAGGTTTTAAAGGAGCATCATTAACGTGCAGCCTTAAGTGTACAGTACAAATAGAAAATCTCATTACACTTACCACATGCAGAAGTTTTTCTGTGCAATGCTGAAAACAGCAGGGTAGTTAGTGTTTCTGATCAAATATCATATCATATATTCAACCAAATACATTACTTGTTGTATGAAAGACTTATTTGTCATCTCAGACATGAAATATAGTTGATCTCCAGGTCCTCTTCATTTATGTAGTAATTTCATAGGTGTGCATGTGGTATTAAAAGTGAGAAAGAACTCTTACAAATTTCATCAAGGCTGAAGAATGGTATTACAGGATCTATTTTGCACATAGTGACAAAATACAGGTATATGATGTAGTGTGTAAGTGAAACATAGCATTTTGGGCTTAATTGTGCAACTTCAATCCAGTAGTGAGAAAAAGTTATGAAAAAGACAGATGGGCAAAATTTTCCTGTTTGGTTCTCATACTTGATTAATATGCTGTACTTTAATCTTTTAAAAATACATAAATGTTGTCATTATGATTTGGCTATCAGTGCAGAGGCTGGTTGTCTTCATCCATATGAAATCATTGGCAGAAATCCCACTAATTTCAATGATGTAGAGTGGGATCTTCAAGTTAATATTAGAGAGGCTTTTGGGTTCAAAACTTCATTATTTTGAGCTACAGTGAGCTATAAAATAATCTATTTGCATTATCTGTAATATCTCAATTTTTGGTGAAAAATGGGAGGAGTTCAACTTAGCATTCAGAACTTGGTTCATAGCACTGTAAGATAAATAGATGAACTTTTTGTTGATTAAATGAAGATGATTTGATACCAGAGCCATAAAGGGATAGTAGATACGCAACTAGGTCCTTTTTATAGTTACCTGCCAAGCTTCAATTTTGGATGAGACTTTTTTTTCTCCAGCCAAAGCGTAGAAGCAGGCTGGATTTCAGGGTTAACTCGTCAGTGTTCTATGTTGTTGTGCTGTGTTTCTTTTATTTTCTTGAAAATACATTAATTAAAACACTGTCTGGAGCCCTTGTTCTGACAAAATAAATGCAATGTACCAGAATCACAGTTGGTGTGAGTTTGGTACACCACCACCACTACGGAGTCTGACTCATACGCTGACTATAAAATTTCAGTTACAGATGTCTATTACACTGTTTGTTACAAACTTTATTGTGGGGAGAGGGTCATTTCATTTTAGGTCATGATATTTAATTACTTGAAGACTAATGTGTTTCTAGAAATACATTGTTATTAAGTCATTAAGGTAACACGGGGAGGAAGTATCAATGTAATAGTCACCCAATATAGTTGTTATCCTCTTGTCTTTTTTCCTTGTGTTTTCATTGAAATGCTTTAATCTCGAACACGTTCATGAACTTGTTAATTATGTAGTGTGTAATTCATCTGAAAGAAATTTATATATGTCAATTTAAGCCAAAACAATATGATTCTGTTACAGTATTTCTAGAACCCAGGTAATCTTACATTAATGCTAAGATAATATGATCCTACCATGCATGGTCTATTTTTGCTCATAAACATTAACTTGTATAGTAGCGAATTATACTTAAGCTATGTCTAAATGACAGGATTCTTGCATTTAACAGTATTATGGTCAATGCCAACACTGACATCCTGACCTTGCAAATTGCTCTGCTTTGTTTCGGGGCTGCTGTGCAGGTATGCGTGTCTGTGCACCAAATGTCTTGCTTCCTATAGTTAGGAAACACCAGTGAAGAGTCGCTCTACACTCAGCCTCCTTGCAGAGATGTGGTTTTTGTTGTTTTGGTTTGGGGTTTTGGGGGGGGGGGGGGGTGTGTTTGTTTTGTTTTTGTTTTTTGTTATTCCTGTTTCTTCATGGGCCTTGATCTTACAGTGACGTGCACAGGGGCACAGCGGATGGCTTGGGAGAAAGCAATTGCGAGCTCAGAGTCTTAATTGTGAGGTTCGGTCCATAATCCTGCACTGATCCTGCAAATCTTCCATGAGTTAGTTACGGTGTCAGTGGGATTGTTCTCTTAAATAAATGCATGTGTTCTCCATCGTTAAAGACCACATTGCTTATTCTGTATAGCTTTTCGTCAAGCTGTCACAGCTGGGGAAAAAAACCTTAAATTTTATTTTTCTCACTTTGCTATTTTATAATATTTGTATTTGTGTTTATGAATGCTTTGCCTTAAACGGAAGACTTAATTTTTCTACTGCACATGAATATGCATAATTGACAAAGCCTGTTTGTATTAGAAGGTGATTCTGCTTTATTTTTTCAGTTTCTTGACAGTACTAGTAATGATGTTAAAGCAACAAGGCCTTCAGTGAGTCTGTGGTGATGAATTGCTCAAATGAGCAATCAGTTTCTTGGGTCAGTTGCTTTGAGCTAGGTGAGCATGTCATTGTTAGACATGAGGAAAACCTCTTTAGAAAAACTAAATTTCTGTAATTTGGAAATGGCTGGACCAGCTTTCCATTTCTTTTCATAAAGAACTCACCTTTATGCTGAATCCAAGAACTCAAAACCTCTCCAAAGGCATTTTGTGATTCATGTGCTGCTGACAACTGGGAATTGAAGTGGGAGCTATATTTGGCTTCAGCTCTTCTACTGTGTGTGCTCCGTTGCTATTAACAATTTGTATACATGTGGTGTAATTCTAGATAGGTGTATGATGTGCACATCCAGACTATCTGTGCATGTACGTATTTAGAGTCAACAAACATGTATGCAAAATTTGTTAAAAGCAAGAGACTTTTGGTAGTAGCAACAGCTATGATATGTGTGTACATGTGTTTACTTGGAAAAGCGGCCCGACCCAAAGACCTGTACGCAGTGGTTGGCTGACCTCCCTGTATGACTCTTTCTGTTTCTGTGGTTACTCATTCTCTTTGTTAATGTTGGGTTTTTATGCATAGGCTAGAATGTTGTGGAAAAATACCTGCAAGCACAATTCCTGACCATTCATCATGGCTTTACTTTGGGGTTTAGATCAGACACATCTAAACCCTGCGCTGTAGTTATGTGCTCCACGTTCTCATGATGGCCGTCTTCCAGATCTGTGGGTCTGGAACGTGACTGATGTGCACTGGGTTTTTTTGCTGAAATGCACTGGGTTTGGGACTGTTACAAATGAGTTTTGTCATGCATCGTGTTTACAGTCATGGGGGAGAGGGAGGGAAGCTACAGACGAAGGCGCCGCTGTGGGGCTTGCACTGTATCTGTTATGCATTCATATACAGCGTCATTTCCCTGTCACTATGAAACACCTTTACTGGTAGCGGTCACACGCATCCCCTTTGGATTGTGGCATTTTCTGTCTCTGGTTAAATGTGTGTTAATCCTGTGGGTGTTGCCATTCCTTCTACTTGCAGCTTCTCGACGTCATTCCAGGTCCACTAGTGCTCTCTCCACTGCTGATTCTGTTGGGCAGTCAGGTGAACAAGCGCTAACTGCATGAATCCGCTTCTTATACGTAGTCTTGTTTTACACCATCTTAACATTTGCTGTCATGTGCATCAGCCAGCACTTGGCATGTGCTTCTCACTGCTGTGGGGCTTTCTGTTCTGTTTTGTTCAATGTGGCTTTTAGTTTTGAATTTCATTTATTGGATGTTTTTAATTTTATGTATTTTAGGAACATTGTGAGCAGTGTTTAAACAAAGGGTGATCCAGGGCTTTCTCAGTTCTCCTGTAAACTGAATCAGTTGTGCAGCGTGGGCTAAATCCTGACTGATGCAGAGTACTTGCAATTTCTGTTTATATTTCCTCTTTAGCAGTGTAGCAGTTCCCAATGCCTAGGACCGGATCCCAGTGGGTTTCACCCCGTTTATTACTAAATATTCTGGACTCCTGTCTCTGTTAATGAAAGCCCTTTGCGGGATCCTCTCCAAAATACACAAGAGCAGCATGAATTAAGCACCTGATGTGCTTTCAAAATGAACTTTGGAGGATAACATGTGCTGATCCATTCTTCATGTAATTCTGAAGGCCTTGTCCATAGTACATGGAAGTTGTTGAAAAAATTATTCCCTTAATTTCACTGGGCTTTGCATCAGGATATTAATGCTTATGTATAATGAGAAAAATCTGCAGATTCCAGTGGCTTCTTCCCCACCCCTGTGCTGGATTTGCAGTTGCGGAGAACCTGTAACTCCCTTTGGAATCAAGATATTTCACTGGGAATCTTAAAAAGAAATGAGTGAGGGCTGCTAGCCTTGGGTCAATAGAAACTTAGTTGTGCGGACAAAGATGATGTCAAAGATGAACGAGGGCTTCAGCGTTTGCTTAGAGGCTAAAATTGCATAAGGAATTAGTGATACTGAAAGTTATTTCTTTAACTCCTTTCAGGTAGGGAGTGAAAAATATTCTGTTTCTCTTAAGTCTAGTTAAATGGCTGTCACTTACCTAAAAGTTTCAAAACATTTCCCTTGTCAGGTTACTCAGCAGAAATGATGCAAGCTGATTTGACTCTTTGGCATTTTTTCAAAGTAACAATTTGAATTTGTGTTTAACAAAAATAATTGAAAAGATTTTTTTAAAAAAAACCCTCAATTGTAGTACAGATTTAAGCTTTGTTTGCATTCAGCTTCCTCTGATAGTCACTTCATGCTTGGCTCCTGTGGTTTGGTGCAAAGCATAATCAAATTGTATGTGGTTACCTGTGTCCTAAAGAAGGCCAAAATCTCCCTAAAAATGGCAAAATCGGGCCAAAAATGGTGGTTGGGAGTTTTCACCAAGTTTGTAACAAGTGTAACGAATATAGCCAGGGAGACAAGGGAATGTGGCCAGAACATACTCTGCTTATTTCTTGCCCAGTAACATTGGGCTTGCCTGTACTGGTTATTACTGGACCCAATTGTGTTCCCAGCCCCATGTTAGAGATATGCCAAGGTCTCTCCTCAGGTCTAACTTCTGCACTCGGGTATGGGCAAGTGTCTTGGGGAGAAGCTCAGAGTGACTGGGGTGTTATGAATTTAAAGATCAGTGAAAGAAGTATTTCAGAAAATTCCTCATAGCCACGGAGACAGATAAAAGCCAGCATGCCACACTGTACTTAATTTGTTAAAAAAGCTCCATTTTGTTTCTTTATGCTGGGTATCTAAACTGATCTACAACTGAATTACTTTGTCATTCTGTTCTTCATTTAAAAAAAAAAATCAACAAACTATCTTCCCTTTTCTAATGTAATGCTAAATTAACATAAAAAAAAAGACAATGGTATTTTTTGATGCTATGTTATTTCAAAAGTTAAAGCCAAATTCTGATCTCAATAACACTTGAATAATGTCATTGAGTTGGGTTTAAATATAAAACTGAGTCCAGAACTTGTCTCAACATTTACAGCCCTTGGACCAGATATTATTACACTTAAGAAAATACTTGTCTTCTGTACATCTTTGTATTGTATATCTCTGTAGTAGGGACTTTAGTTTCAATCAGACTTAATGCATTGTCATCTTCTCTGTGCTTCTATTAAGAGTGTACAGATCTTTCCGTTTTAGGGATGAAGTACTGTTTCACCTAAATATTTTAAATAATTTTTCAACCCAAGTGCATTAAAAAAGGGGATAGTAATAACACATACAACTTTTATTTCTTTGTGAAATGTCATGATTTGATTACTTTTTGGCAGTAGTTCTAAGAAGTTTGTTTATTTTTTTTCCCTTGTAATGTGTTTTGTAGAAAATGTGCTTTTGTTGTAAATCAGAAATGTCTTGTCTGGGTACATAATTGAGAAACAGTAAATTTTGATAGATAACACTTCTATTCAAAACAAATACTAGTCTTCAGAGGTTTGGGTTTTTTTCTTGAAATACTTTAGATTTAAAAAAAATCTTCCCTATTTCCCCTCAGTAGCTTAATATCTGACACAATTGGGTAAAGCTTTGGAATTAGGACAGTAGGCTGGCAAACTTCAGTCTCTGATTTAAATTATGCGTGTCAGTGTGAGCTAATTCCTTGACAGATATTTCAGTGCAGTAGGTTTTTAAAGAAGAAAGCAATGAAGTTTTTGTGATAAGTGCAGTGTTTTTCCAAAAAAAGTACAGTAAGCTGCTGAATATCATGTTTGACCTCAGTTTTGTGGCAATCCACTATATAGTTGTGCGTTTTGATAAACAGTGTTTTTCCTTCGTTAAATTAAATATAGATGAACGAGTAAAAGACACATGTGACTTGATCCCTCTCTCTTGCTGCTTGATGACTGCCTCCAATGTGGGTTGGCTGAAGGTCTATTAAATGGATTCATGCAGCTTGACTCGTGCACCACTGAATTTGCTGGCAAAACTCTTACTGGCACGTGTGGGTGCAGGGGACAGAGGTGTAAAGTATGTCCCAGGAAGGGCGTTCCCAGTCCTCCTTGAGCAACAACAAGCCCACGTGGAAACAAAAACTTGGAATGCCAAAACCAATCTCTTGCTGCTTATAGACCGGAGCCAGGATCCCGGTAATGTGGTATCTGATCTACCCCCATCTAGAAGGACTGTGCTGCCAGAGCCTAGCCTGTGATACTCAACCCACTGATTCTGTCATATCCCTGCTAGCATGGCTTTCTGAATTTGGCCTTTGCCCAAAGAAACTAATTTCAGTAACTTTTTTGGTAGACTGAGCAAATGATAAAGTAAACTAATCAGTATTAGGAGTGTAAATGGCATTTTGGGCTCAATCCTGTTGCTTTGGGTGCCATTGGGAGCTTTGCCATCAAATTCAAAGGGAGAAAGATGATATTGTTTGATCAAAAAAAAAAAATCAGTTTTGATATATCATAGAGCTTTTAAATGCTTTTAAAGCATTTAAACTGCTTCTCAAGAACAGTAATAAAACAAAAATTGGAGTCACTTCACAAGCAAATAATAAACCTTTATACTGTGGGGCGTAGGGGTATATTCTACTGGTTAATCAACCCTTGAGACATAAAATAGGCTAATCTGGTGCTGCTAGTCTTGCATCCTTGCCTGAGAAAAAGCTGCAGGATGGATGAGTGCTCGGCTATTAACATGTTCTGACACTGGGCACGATTCTGTCTCTCTGAAGTTAATGAGAAGCTTTCCTTTGATCTCTGACAGTCCAGATTGGGACCGGCGTGTCTGCCTCTGACATTAAAATAAAACTTTCAAACAACTTCTGTGTAAAAGAAACACAAAATAGATACCTTGCTTCCCAACAACAACAACAAAAAAGTTGCCTTGAGGATCCAAAATTGTCTCTGGGGCCCAACAAACAATAGTTTATTTCTTACTCTAATGGCAAACTCTCTAGAGCTGTGGATAAAAAGAGTGTTTAATGGAAAAGCACTGCGAGTTCCCAGAGCCTGTGGGGAGAGCTGCTTGGGCACCTGATTAGGATTCCAAGTGAATGTGAATTCATTTAACAATCCCTTTCAATGTTGTCTTTTGTGCAGACCGGTTTGGACTCGGACAGCCAGGCAGGATGCCTGCTTCTGTGAATGCCATGCGAGTCCTGAGCACAAGCACAGATCTGGAGGCTGCTGTGGCTGATGCACTGGTAAGAGGAAAAATACAAAATGCTTCCGACACCGGAAAGTGGCTTAAAGTTACCTGTACGTACGTTCTCCTCTTTCTAAATAGCTTTGTTCTGATTGTGCCAGTGTCTGATGCTGTAGAGTTAGTTACCTTTTGCTGTTTTGTGTTTGGGTATATCGGCAGCAATATTTATTTCCTTATTCCATGTTAGTTCTCCACAGTTGTTATCAAACAGACCGCTGTGGCTCAGTGCTAGAGCTGCAGGATGGGTTGAATCAGCTGTTTGCCTTTCATTGGGCTGTCAAAGGATGAACGCGGCACTGCAGGGGTGCTCAGCACCTACGGGGTTGGGGATTTCTATTAGTCCTGTTACCTGCATGAAGGTTGTGTCAGAAAAACAGTGTTCTCTGTTAGTGTCGATTCCTGATCAGGTTTCAACAAGAACTGAGAATTTCACAAGTTCCTGCCCTGTGTTATTTGCACTTGGCTAGGTACTTGCATCAGCTCATAACTTGGCTTGCTTGTAATTGGTACCATCTCATGTAGTTAAACTGGTGTATTTGTGTAGTGTGCTCCTCATATTTTCTAAATATTCATTACGTTTCCAAGTAAATTTATTGTCACTTTTTGAAATGTTACTGTCCTGTATAATCTTACTGTACTACAATATCTCTCGGGTAGAATCCAGAAAGTGTTTTCTGCTCTTCAGAAAACAATTGTTTGGCTGGGAGAGGATTTGTAGAGGCAGGAGCAATTATTCTACAGCATTACCTGGGTACCAGTGTACCTTGGGTCTTCTCCAGCTCTAGACCTGAGCTGAGTGGAGGATTTCCTGATGTATCTGAGGCAGATATCTCAGATCTCTCTTTACTGAGAATGAACTGTGTCCGCAGAGTTTGAGAGATGTCCTTTCTCCATTTCCTAGTTGACTTCCCTGAAGATGGCTAACATAATTTTCCTTTTCATATTTGATTATTACCCAGCTCATGTCACCTCCATTTCTAGATTATTATTGGAATACTCTTAGAGAAATGTCTTTTCATACAAAACCTACCTTTTCATAAAAAAAAGTACTTGTGAACAATATAGAGGTAGGACAGTATGTATTAGATGGCACTATTGCATTTAGTGGGCTGAATCGTTAGTGGGCATTTTCGTTTTCAAATACAACAACTTGTGAGGCAGTTTCTGCTCTCAGCACCTCAAATTTGCCACTGGAGCAGCTCAGGGCATAATTACAGGTGATGATTTGCCTGTGTAAATGAAATCAAACTGTATCCATGAATGTGAGCAGTTGCTGAATATGGATTTCTTGAGGGAGGAGAGGTTAGCAGTGAATTGAAACACCACTGTGATCGCTGAGATGTCTTTGGATGTGACTTAATCTTCAGCTAGACTTATGGAGTTCCCTTTTAAATATTCCACTTTTATAAACTAAATAACATTATAGTGTAATGCTAAAATCTTAGGGTTGAACAATTAAAAGGGAAATCTGTAAGTGTAGCTGGAGATTAAGTAGTGCTACTGCCTACGTTGTCAATCTGAATTGGATGACTTTAGGGGATGCAACGTGATCTTGTTGTCCCCTTCTTTCCCACCACACCAATTTGCTCTTTTTCTTGGTTGTCTTCTGACAACAGATAATTTACAAACTCGCTTCACGCTCCTTTTGAGAGAGAGTAGTGTGGTGCCAGCTCTTTCCCAGCAGCCTTGTTTTTGGATGAGTATTCTCTTCCCTGTAGTAGGAAACAAAAAGAACTTCTCCAAAGATGGCTTCAGCCAAATGCTCAGTTTAAACAAAACACAGTGGGTCATTTTGTGGCCTCTACTCCATGTGTACAATTCCTGTTGGATCCACTGCTTCTGTTACAGAGCTGGACTTGGCCTAAACCCACAGTGTGTGTACTGGGAATCAGTGCTCAGATCTGTCAGAAGAGCTCAAAGGGTGATGGAAACTTTGGCATTAAGTAAGGCCTTGAAGCTGGGGGTGCCAGCCAGGGGGGTCTTAAAAGAAGCTAAGCTTCAAAAAAGTGTGGTGTAAGAACTCCGGGTTGAAAGAGAACTTGGTTAAGTGAAGTTGATTCAAATGTGCTGTACTGTAGATAGTGGTTCCCTGACATCAGAATTTCTTTCCAAGACTAAAATCAAATGCTACTGATAATGTGTGGGGAAATAAATCACTACCAAAAGCTCTGGTATCTTCCAGAGCAGCGTTTCTGAAAAGTAAGCAAAGAGGTGCTGTATATAGATCTGTCATCAAAAACCTTATTAACAGATAAGCTCACTTCCAGGCTTCCTAATGGACATGGTAGGGTATATGAGTAGTGCAGCAGTTAGGAGATAAAGCCAGGCGTTATTATACCCACTTTTATTTTGCATAAACTGTATCTTTTTTTTAATTTGCTAAGACACATTTGCTATACGTTTTTGTTGCAAAAACAGACCCTACATAAGCTTCTGACATAATTCTCTATGCTTTTTCCCACCCTTCAATATTTTCCTGCCTACAGCTGTTAGGAGACTCCAGGAGCAAGGTACTAGTGCTTTCTTGACTTTTTATTTCTACTTTCCAACTTTCCCCACCCTGTTGCTAACGCCCATGAATCTGCACTTGAGTTAATTTCTATGCTTCAATCCTGCAGTCCTAGTGGAAGCAAAACTCTGCTGGCTTCACAAGTCCAAGAACTGCAGGACTGGACACTGGAAGGAATTCTGTAGCAAACACTTTAAAATATAGGCGATCTTTTTCTGATACATTGTCTTATCAATCCTGTTCTGTTAAGGTTCACTTAAGAATTTGTTTTGCAGTATAGTATGCAATTTTTTTTGCTACCATAATTATTCTAATATCCCTTCTAATATTGAGGTTGTCAAAGGTGTATCTAAGGGAATTAGGTCCTCTAATGCCATGCTGTGGAAATGAGGGGGTTTGAGTACTCAACTCCCTTAGGAGTCTCTGGAAAAATCCTAGCCCAAACTAACAGAGAAATTGTCATCTCCTATATCCCAATGCATTTCTAGAGTCACTTCATTACCAATATCAAAGTGAATGTGCATGCCAGCACAGATTCCTTCAGCTCTTTCTTCCTTACCTTTTTTTTTTGCCTTGAAGTAGAGGTGGTATCATCATAGAATCTGTAACAGTGGAACTGACCATTATTGACAATAAAACAACATGTGATTTCATTACCAGTAGCTAGTTCCACTGGGCATAAGTATCTCGCTTTCATGCTGGGGAAGTCAGGCCCTGCTCCCCTTAGTTGCTCGAATAGTCCGATTGAAATCAATAGGGTCTGTCTTGCTCTACTGCGAGAGGTAAGCAGGCAGTGCTTGGTGACGTCTTTAAACACTTATGTCACTATAACAATAGTATTAGTCTTCCTTTTAGTGATTACGGATAGAATGTTTTTCTTTTGATATTGATGTAACTATATATAACTTACTAAGTCCGAGTTTCCCCTTTTCTAGAAAAAGCCAGTGAGAAGAAGATATGAGCCCTATGGGATGTACTCTGATGACGATGCTAACAGCGATGCATCAAGCGCATGCTCGGAGCGCTCCTATGGTTCCAGGAACGGGGGCATTCCACACTACCTGCGGCAGACTGAAGATGTGGCTGAGGTCCTGAACCACTGTGCCAGCTCCAACTGGTCTGAAAGGAAAGAGGGGCTCATAGGTCTTCAGAACTTACTGAAAAGCCAGCGGACACTGAGGTGACCTTGATAGTTTTACAGTGTCAGTCATTCATGAGATGGCTATAGTCAGAAGTCAGTAATATGTACCTGCCTTATGTAGACAGATGGTATCTTTCACAGCTGTGAAGGCTTTGTCTGCACAGTGTGGGACTTTAATTACTTTTGGAAAAATTTCTGCTATGTCATCGGTATAATCTGTGTTAAATTTGTAGCAGTAATGTAGAAAGGACTCAGGTAAGCCTGCTGTCTCCTCTTAGCCTTCCTCGGTCTTGTGAAGACCTCCAATGGTAGCTGCTTGTTGCAGCACAGTGAGATTTCCCACAATGATGGTAATGTAAATGCACTCAAAGGGTGGTACCATTTTTACATTAGTCTGTTTGGACCTTCGATATTTTTTTTTTCACTAGCAACTTAGTTGGCGAAGCAAACACTCACTGCACTTATTCTAAAATTACTTATTAGGGTGTGTGTGCTTCAAAGACTAGATCAGACGATGCTTTCAGTACGTTGGGTATGCTTTGACTCTTTATGAAGGCTGTGTTAGGTATAATTACAGATATTATTTGTAACTCTTGAAAAATCTTGTATCAGAAACTTGTCTCCTATAAATGGTGTAGTTTAGAATGTAGAGGGAAGTTTCTTAAGGCAATAAAGTAGGTGTAGCAACTCTGAAACTTTGCTTATGGTAGGAGAGGCAGACTTTTTTCCCTTGTTGAAAGCCAAATAAACCCTTCAAACACCTTTGGCATGTTAGACATTAAAACAGATCCTAGAATTACCCAATAGTCATGTGGAAACTTCATATGGCCACAGGTCATGTTAACAAAAGACAATTGGCTCTCAGGCCATAGGCTTTTCACCCTTAGTTTATGGTGAAAGTATTTGGAAACAAGCTGTTTATCTTTTGGCTCTTTTGAAGATAACATTCACAAATAGCTGTGACGTTTTTATTTTCCTGTTATGAATATTATGTACTTAAATGATAACCAAATTTATAAGTGGTTGTATGGTTTATAGCCTACCTACTTGGATTTGCGCAATTGTCTCCATTTTAAAAGGCCTTCGCTGGCTGAAAATATTTGATGGTTCATGTTAACAGGCCGAATTAAAATGTACTGAGAGCAGGCCTGGAAAGGTTATTCTCTTGCCATCATAAAAAAATTCTAGCACTTCACGTGATGTGATGCAGCCCTTAAGTGGGAAGTGCTGCAGTTTTTTAATATGGGTAGTTAAAGTCTCTAGATCAGAGATGCTTTTTGATGTGGTCTATTTACGAGTCTTTTAAAGGATACTTCCCACATGTATGCTGTCTTTTTTCTTTATTTTAACAAACCATCTGGAAAGACTCTGGCACCTCGTATACTTGCATGAAAAAGTTGAGCGAGACTTTGATTTTAACACAAAGGTGTGTGAGAATTACAGCCAAGGTTTTGAGTGCTGTTGGGGATAGTTTGAGGGAGGAAATGCTGAGAAGGTTGGGTGATGGGCTATTTATCCAGATCAGTAGCTCTTAGCAGAAATGCCAGTAGAATTCAACTATTGTTTTCAGTCCTGCTGGTTGCAGGTTTCGAACTGTACTGTTGTCACTAGTCCCTCAAGCTAGCATGTTTACTTAGCTTTGATCCTGAATAGTTTATAAACCTGTCCCTGAAACTACACCCCTGCAGAGTTATTTTTTTAATTTGATACTGGTTTTAGTTCTCTAGATTATATTTCCTTTTGGTTTGCTTTTGGTCTGCTTCCTCCTTGGTTCAGGGTTGACCTGGTGCCTGTTCTAATAATTAGATTTTTATCATCCTCTTTGTTCCCACGGCATCTTGCAGAACATCATCAAGGTCGTCAGTCCAAGGGGCGAGTCTGTCTTCTAATTAAACCTGATATCTTCTGTTGTGATATAACTAGTTTAATAAAAGGCAATGATGTGGCTAGGTTTTCTTTAGTACTCTGAAAGATGGCTGATCCTGTATTAGCTGGGATTTGCATATCCAGAAAGACATGCATGGAAAGTGGCATGGTGCTTACCTACCCTCTTTGTTTCATACAGCTTCACGTCGTCTAGTTCTCTAAGGGTTCCCCATAAGGTCTTCTAAATAAAACAAGGCCAAAAAGTCCCTTAAGGAAACATGTTTCCACTGCCTGTTTCAATTTAGTACTTGCATTGTTACCTCGGGTCCATGAGCTTTTAGAGACATGCTTATACTTGCTGTCTTCATGTAACCTTTGTCCAGAACAAAAATTCATTAGAGTAATAAATAGGAGTTTGTTCAGAGAGCTGCAATCTGTGTGAAGTCAGGAGAACGTTCTAGAGTAGTTGTTTTGAGACTGCGCAGTCTCATCCTGAATGAAGCTGACAGCTTGCTGTGGTGTCGTTACGAAGACTTTTTTTGCTCTACATCAAGCTCTTAAGACCATTGGTTTTGTGCCCTTTTAAAATTTGATCAGCCTTTCATGCATAGGTTTATTTGAAAAAAATGTCCTGTTACATGTAAACAAGCTAAATATCTGCAAAATAATTGCAGACTACTAGCATATTCTGGCCTGTTCTTTGAAGCTTATTTTGAGAGAGGGGGAGATATATTGGTGGATTGTAGAATTCTGTAAAGAGAGTACCTGTAGTCAAGATCTGAACGGCTGTTCTCTGAGCAGTTGATGTGCATTTCACTAGTTGCTCTAATTACATAGTAATTGTGAAAGATATCTAATTGCATCCATAGTGTGCAGGAAATGTTACCTAACTGTCTTGCTCTGGTTTTGTTTGCACAGTAAACAAGCAAAACTTCTGCATTCTTTGGCAGTTTGCCTTGCAGGAAAACTAAGACTTGTATTTTCAATACATTGCAAATAAGAGCTTTGGCACCAAACAGTTCTGCATTTGACTCAAACTCAGTATCTTATGAAAGGGACCCATACATCATTCTTTTTTCCCCTGGAATGAAGAGAGTGTTACAGAGCACCTAATAATCTCTTACTAATAGGAACTCAGCTTGTCCCTTGATTTAATTGTCTTCTGACTTACTAATTTGACCACTTGTTAATCTGTCTTCTTTTTCCATGTATTTGTCTCCTCAATGTGCCTGCTCTCAGACTTTGGAGTCAGTTCTGGTATCTGTTAATACTGTGTGATTCTAGACTGATTTTACTGGAGCAACTGAGAATTTAGACCAAAATATTTATGATTGGTATATATGCAAACAGCATGAAAGTTCTGATTTTACTTGAAAATTTGATATCCCTGGCACAAAGGAGACTTGAGAAACCTATTCCTAGGCTGCAAAAGACCTGTGCTTCAGTGAGTCAGCAACCTTGATTGCAGGCAGAAAGCAAATACATCCCAAATGTGCACATTTCAAATTGTCTTCTGCAATCCAGAATATAGGAGAAAATAGAAGCAACAGAAAATACAAGTGTCTGGCTTATGATTTTAAAAAACATTTGTTAGATTTCTTAATGTAAGGCTGGTGATCCCAGCAGTTAAACTGGAATGCCAGTTAAGGCTTTGCCTAGATAGTTTTCAGAAGTATGACTTAAATAACATTTAAATAAAGAAGGTTAGATCTTTCAGCAGTTAATATTTATTGCTTTTTTTCTGCAACTAGAGCTTTAGCATTAATACCGTGTTTTGTTTTTATGTATTTTAGCCGAGTCGAGTTAAAAAGGCTATGTGAAATATTTACTCGCATGTTCGCTGACCCTCACAGCAAGGTAAGATCACAAAGACTTGGCTTGCTCTCTTACATTACCATGTGTGCACATTTGACACTGTTCCAAGATGAATGTTTTGTATTTCTACCCCTGCCATCTGCTGGGGGAAACTAGCAGTTATGAATCTCCTTGATTTTTATCTGTTTTACAATGAAGGGATGTGTCTCAGTCTCTCTTATGTTTCTAGGAACTGGTTACTCCATGCTTCCCAAGGAGCAACCTAATGCATTTCAGATGTCAGCTCCTGGAGCGAGAGGTTCAGTTTTATCTGTACTTCTCTGAGGGTTGTCTTGGTGAAACACAGTAGAGTGAGGTCCATGAAGGGTAATGAGCCATAGTTCAGCATCATGGTCACTGGGGTTTGTGTATTGTGTATGCCTGGGAGCAGTATGGAGTCTCACCAAGATATTCTTCTGGATCTCATAAATAAATAAAGTCTTTAATATAGTTATTTTGCCTTCTTTATAACACCGACCTTTGAAGTTAAAGCCATGGCATGAATTTACAGACACCTCTTAAAAAGAAGCAGACTAGGGAATGGGGAGGTCGGGCCCACAGGCATGTTCAGACCCAGTGGTCTTCTGTCGGCAGGTAAGCGGGAGCAGGGAGAGGGGAAAAGGGAGTTTCATGCCCTTTCCTGAGGAGGTTTGCTGGTTGAGGGCAACCAGGGGCAACCAGTAATGGCTGGGTGAAAACATCTTCTCTTGGGTTAAATACCGTTTGAGAAAGAGTAAGTAGTATAAATAGTTGTACTTCAGACCACTTGGTAAACCAGTTTTAATAAACAGTCGTCAGGTGGAAATCCCCTGGGCAGGCATAGTCGCCTGTCACAGGTCTTGCTCGAAGTCTGCGTTTTTGGCTGTAATTATAGTCTGGACTAGCTGTCCCACAGGCCTCACGGAGTGTGGCAGTTCCTACCTGTAAGGCCTTAATGCTTTGGCTCTCAAAGATTCAGTATGTGTTGTGGAAAGGGTGAAGGTGTAGCTATTTGTTTGCAAAATATTTCCAATTTCTGAGTAAAGTGAGGGTTTATTGCACACTGGACTCAAGTATGTCCGCTGTGGCAGCAGTGATCTGTCATCTGCACTGCTTTTGTAGAATTACTGGTACAAACTCATTAGTTGTGGTGTTAAACATATGTAAACTTTGCTATATATAAACATATGTTACTTTCATGAGTGAGGAGACTGGATCTGATCCAAGGTATATAATGTTTTAAGTAAATCCACTGAGATTGTGTTTTAAGAAAATGTAAACTTTCAACAAATGCATCTTTTATTTGTTGACAAACTTCATCTGAACAACCAGCCTTGATCACTATGTGTGCTAACGAGTGGTTTGTTTTGTTGCATGGCCTGCTTTGCCGTGGAATTCACAATAGAGAGTAAGTGTATTCTATCCCCTTCCTTCATTTGTTTCATATGGTATTTTAATACAACACATTTTAGATGTGTCTTGTCTGATTTTTTTTTTTCCCCCCCAGAGCATTGTAGTCACTAAAATCATTCATTCATGAAACTGTCTGTAACAAAATCATCCTGAAACTCAGACTGTAAATCCCTCCCCTTTGATTATTATTTAAAGCATGGTATTCCTTTTTGTGACACTTGCTTTGTTTATAGGTCTTCAGCATGTTTCTGGAAACCCTGGTTGATTTCATCATCATTCATAAAGATGACTTGCAGGATTGGCTTTTTGTTCTGCTGACCCAGTTGCTAAAGAAAATGGGAGCAGATTTGCTGGGGTCTGTGCAGGCTAAAGTTCAAAAAGCTCTGGATGTCACCAGGTAGAGTACTCGGATGGCACATGTTATGCAGGTTTTTGCAGGATTACAGGAGGGCATCTGATGAACATTTTAAAAACCCAGCAGTTCTGTGTTATTTTGAGGGCTCAATCTTGATGAATACCAGAATAAAGGAGAACAAAGTTATGTCACAATATTTCAAGCATTGAATTAAAAAGGCCTGTCTCTTTTCTAAATAGATAGCATAAAAGCATAACATTTAAAATGTGTAACTGATTAGTTTTCTTAATTTGGGGGTTTTTTTGGTGTGGAAGTGTTTTGATATCAATTTTCTTTTTGAATGATGGGGAGAAAAAAAAGTGTTTGCAGTATTCAGAATATGAATGGTGCTTTACCACAAAGTTCAGAGCATCTTTCATGTTGTTCAAAGAGCAAATAACGGTAATGTCAGGATAAGACCTTGAATGCTACTGTGATGTGCACACCAATTCTGTAGTCCATGTCCTTTTCTAAGGATGTCCAGCACGAGACACTGTTACAATAAAGTTCAGCTCATCCTGGAAATAGGTTAATTAAGAAAGCAGTAGTAGTAATCCAAGAGAAAATAGGATAGAGGAGGGAAAAAGGAGAGAAATAAAAACCAGGTATGAACTCTGAGGACAAGATAAGCCAGGCTGCTACTAGAGATAAGGGAACAAAGCACAGCCTGAAATGAAGGAGGAACGGACAGGTGTGCC
>VYZW01048897.1:3209-14940 GCA_013401315.1 Balaeniceps rex | reverse complement strand
TAGGCGAAGAGATTTTAACCAATCATAACACTGCATATGTACTAGGGAATTAAATATGGTAATGAATGTGTATAAATAGATGCTAACTTGATGATTCAGTGTGCTAGCTTTGTGGAAAACCACCTAGCACCCAAACTTGCACAACTTTGTGAATAAACAATATCTCATCTCAGTGTGTGAAGATTGGCTTATTACATACCTGGTAAATGAGCCCTGTTTTGGGACAACACTACTGCAGGCTCTCTCTGTAACCCCATTGTCCCATTTATAGAAGGTTTTCCAAAATTGAGCACACTCCAATGAGCTCAGTCTAATCTACTCTCTGGAAGGTTTTCATGCAGGATGTGAAGGCCAGGGCCAGACAAGTGGACAGCCTTCTTTCCTGTTTTCAGTCACACGTTCTTTAGCTGAAGGTACTATACCCCGTAATGGCATATGACATTGATCAAATAAATCGTTAAGCCACTGTCAAGAGCTCCCAGTTAAATTTGATGTGAAGTCAGTCAAGTCTAAAATGCAGCAGATGTTACGTATTTGATTTTGAACTGAGACAGTCTAACTGTACTTGTGAACTTAATCAAAGGGGAGAAACTTAGCTGTTTGGTTGGTGCATGGACTGTGCATGCACCAAGATTACTCTGCAGCCTAGTTGGCAGGGCATTCTCCTTTGAAATGGAAGAGATGGGATTTGTATCCTGAATAGTTAAGGTGGAAACTAAAGTTATGTCTTTAATTTCCTGACTGAGTACCTGAAATAGATAGTTTCCTCAGCTTGATTATCTTTACCAAAGGCATGCTATGATCCATATGATCCAATCTCAAAAAAGGGACAAATGTTGTGTTTAAAATCATACAAGAATGGAGAACTGCAAGCCAATACATTTTACAATTCATAAATGACAGAGTTAAAACAAACAAAAGAAAGGACTATTTGACAGTTGTGGGATACTTTGCCGTAGCATATTTCTGGAAGTAGAAAAAGAATGAGATGAATCTAATGCCAAGTAAATCACTAACCACTACTGTAATCAGTAATCAGTGCTGAATAGCATGACCAAATGCACTTTACTCACTCTCGCTCCGTTTCTTACCCTCTTTTCTTAAATGTCTGTTAGTGGCTACTGTTAGAGACAGAATATTGGAAAATGCAGCTGCTCCTGTTGAAACATAAGTTGGCGAAGCTTTTGTTTATGAGCCCTCATATGAACATGGGCACACTAGCAGATGCTTAAGCAAAGTAGATGGTAGAGTTTCTGATAAAGACATTTTCTTGGTATTTTGTATTAGTAAGTTAACATTCTTCTCGCCTACTTTCCATTTTGTCTGTTGTGCATCCCATTTTTAGATTTAAATTTAGAATTAATTTCTTATGCAGTACAGAAACTTACATGCTTAGTTATTTAGAATGAAATGTTTAAAATTCAGTGTATAAAGCCTGTAGATGGTATAGAAGAAAATGAAACATTTATGTCTTGTCATTTCTTCAGGAAATGGTCTATCTTTAGTTCAGGCTTATGAATTTCGTAACTGGAACTGGGCATCTAAAGGATGTGGAGTTTCTGAGTGTGTTTGTGCCTTTCTGCCTTGGTAAAGACAGAATACTATTTTCACAGCTCTTTAGATTGGCATGAAATTGTTATGAACCCCAAAAAACACTATTTGATTTACACATTGATAACACTTCTTTCTGATGTTTTTCTGAGATGTTTAGTATAGAAACAGTCATATTTGAATCTGAAAAAAAATAACAGAGGAGTATTAGTAAAAATAAGAATTAATGTATATCCAAATCTGCCTATCTTCTTAGGAAGGACTTGAAGAGGACAAAAATTATTTTCATGAATCAAGAAATGCATTGAAAGCCTGTGAAATACAAAGTTTATCACCATTGGCTCAGGCTGTTCCTCGGCTGCATGTCTCTGAAAGCTGGGATAGCAAAGAGAGCCCTATTTCTGGGCTCTTTCCTAAATATTTACAATTGTCCACTGCAAGAGACAAGAAACAAGCTATACAGGTCTTTGTTCTACCCAAGGACAGCTCATTGCTATACTCTTAAGTGAAGATAATAATCATATAGCCAATGTGGTAAAAATGAAATTATTACTGATGATCCACCAGTGTTTTTCTTTGTTTATCACAATTAGCTTGTGATTGGTATCATCTTTGTTCATCTTTGCTTATCCCAAGATTTAAATCGTCAAGTTGGCATTCTTAGCATATACTCAAATATTCATCATCATATCCAGTCCACTACCCACACAAGAGCCAGAACACCTTGCTGACAAGATGACAAGAGATATTTAAGATGACATAAATCAAAGCTCTCATTTCCATAACTTTAATGAGTCAGTTTATAGTTGAAAACTAATGTAAAAAGTACAATATCCTTACCTGCAAAGCAGTAGCAAGGAAAATTATCCTAACATTAAAATGCACAAATTTTTATTATTTATCTTTGTCGCTGAAAAAATGTAATACCATTTTCCATTTCTATGTGATAGATATAAATTGACCATTAATGAGTCTGAAAAAAAAAGAAATATAAATTGTCAATTTTAAAATAGAATCATAGAATCATTTAGGTTGGAAAAGGCCTTTAAGATCATTGCATCCAACCATAAACCTAACACTGCCAAGTCCACCACTAAACCATGTCCCTAAGTGCTGCATCTATACATCTTTTAAATACCTCCAGGGATGGCGACTCAACCATTTTCCTGGACAGCCTGTTCCAATGCTTGACAACCCTTACGGTGAAAGAATTTTTCATAATACCCCATGTAAACCTCCCCTGGTGCAACTTGAGGCCATTTCCTCTCATCCTATCACTTGTTACTTGGGAAAAGAGACCAACAAACACAGTGTAGTCAACACCAGTTAACTGATGATTGTATGTTCCACAGCAGACATGGAAGTGACAAAATTAGAAATTCTCTGCTATATAAAACAGATTTTCTGATCTGCCTCACACACCCAAGTCACAGTGAAGTTGAGTTGCATAACCTACACCTCCTTTTGACTGGAGAGCATATTACAAAGAACACTATGCAACCTATTTTCACTGTCAGTCTCTACTCAAAAGATGTTCAGAATCTGAGGTTGAAGCTTTTTTTAGGGGTAAGTAAGATTACAGAAAATTCAGTAAGAATATTAACTTTTTTCTGCATTTGCTACATATATAAAAGGACTTGATTTCTGCAAAGACTATTAACATCTTATTTCAGAGAGTACTCAATTATCTTCCACTTTCAAAAGAAAAAAGTTCTACCCTAAAATAAGTATTTATATCTAAGGTAAAACCAGGAGACAGTAGTGAAAATACTTGGTTTTCTTGGACATTTGTGGTGGGTTGGCCTTGGCTAGCAGCCAAGCACCCACACAGCTAATGAGGGGGAAGCTTCAATGGGATAGAAGAAAAAACAGAAGGAAAAGGAACAATTAAACATATAAACAAATAAACAAAATTTCATCAGTTGAAATAAAGACAGAGAAACCACTCACCACTTCCTGTCACAGGCAAAACAGATTTTACCAGGGGAATTTAACTTAATTTATTGTCAATTAACATAACCTAAAGATTTAATTACTGAAGTATAGGGAAACAAAGAAGATGAACATCTAAACACTTAGGAAAATACCTTTCCTTTCCCTTTCCCAGACTCAGCTTCACTCCAGACACCTCTCCTCCCCTGCCCGTGTCCACTCCTCTTGTTATTGCCACAGGTTATGTGCAGTCCCTTTGGTGAGGGTGGCACAGGAGCAGGATCAGGGATGTAACAGTTTCTGTCTGCTGCTTTTTCCTTCTCACTTGTCTCTTCTGCTCCAGCATAGGTCCTCCATGAGCTGCAGTCCCTTCAGGGTGTCCCTGTGCCAGCATAAGCTTGTCTATGCCCCTCAGTCCCTCCAGGGGTGTTACCAGCTCTGCCATGGAGCACCTTCTACTACTCTGACCTTGTTCCCTTGTTCACTTTGTTCTTTCCCTGTCCCCCTGTTCCATTTTTCCCACCTCAATGTTTTCTCATGTTTCTTAAATGTATTTTCACTGAGGAGCCACCAGCTTGGTAGATGGGCTCAGCTGTGTCCTGTGGTGGGTCTGTTGTGGAGGCTACTGGAACAGCCTGTGTCCGGCATGGGGGCAGCCTCGACACCTTTCCACAGAAGCCACCCCTGCAGTCTCCCTCCTCTGCCCCTGCTACCAAAACCTTGCCATTTATGCCAGTTAGCACTTACACTGATGTATTTTTGTAGGACATTGTTGGTAGTCTAACCCAGTATCTTGTGTGAAAATCACAGATTTTATCCTGACTGGCTTGTTCTTCATCATAGTTTATTTCAGCCAAGTTAGAAAGAGTGATGTGACTGCTGGGTGTCTATCTTTAGATCAATCAAATAAAACAAGCAGCTGAGTATGATTTGATTCAGGCATATCAATGTAAGACACAAGGGGTTTTCTATTGTTCTTTCAGTGACTGAGAGGCAGCTAATAGAAGATAACTAGCCCTCTGCAAATCAGATGCTGAATTTATTTCTGAAGACAGAAATGCAGAGCTTAATAGACTAGAACAGGAAAATAAGATAGCTTTTGTTATAAATGGATTCATTACTGTATGCCTTTAAAGTATGCACCCTCCAGGAAGGTACTGTAAAAACATGAGGAAGCAGATGCTACCTCAGGAGGCTTCAGCAGGGGCTCTTGGAATGGGATCCATGAACCACCTAAAATCTGTTATGTACCATTATCTGATAATGACTTCTTTTTCTTCCCTTTGGCTAGAATTCAGTACAAGCAAATTAAGATAACAAGATTATAAAATATTTAATACATAAGCTATTCTGATGGCGCTGCAGGTCCATGTCAACATGGACAGGAAGTTCAGTCAAATAGTTCTATGAGAAAATGTCTTTTTAAATTAAAATTTTATATTAAAAAAAAAAGAATCCCAAAATGACAGTATGTGCCAGGTCTGTACATATGAGGCTTACCTGTTGAATAATTTATAAGATAATATGAGGACATGAAAATTAATTTTCAAGGCTTGGTACTTAGATCCAAACACTAAACCAAATCTGTTTCAAGCTTGCAAAAATAACAAACCAAAATTTTCATCTCATTATTCAAGTCAGAGTCTCTGATTGTAGATTTATTTTTGAATGCATAATATATAGTTAAATGGTGCCAAATGCTTAATTGAACAGCATGCTTTCTTCTAAATTGTGTGGTTTTCCTTATCAAGCTTGTAAGGAAATAGAAATTAGTATAGAAAAGTATTAGCGAATCAGAGAAACAATATTACTATTAATAAAATAACACTATTTCTTCTTCCATTCCAGTTCAAGTAGGTAAAAGTTGTGAAAAAGAATAATATACTTATTCCTCATACTTTTTTCCCAATATTTATTTGATTAGATAATTTTTCATAACAGTATTATTTATGAAAAACACGTATAAGAATTTTTAGATCCTGTCAGTTTATTTACTTTTGTTACATAGCGAAGTTTGTTCTTGCTCAGCCATGTGTAAAGAGTTCCCATCTTCAGTTCTGAGATTTCCACCCTTGACTGCCAGTTTGTCAGTTTCTCACAGAATTGTCCCATGCTTTCACTCACATGGCTCCTTATGCGTTGCATCTGATCCTGTGGCTTGTATGCAAGGCCCCTTCCTCTGATGATATTTCAGGCCCTCTAAGGACCCATTTCTTTGGTTCTGTAAGGTTGTAGGCATTCAGTCTAGTAAGCTTATATTTCTTTTTAATCCCATTCTTTTTTTTTTGCAATTTTTCCCTTCATTTCTTCTTCTCTGTCCTTAGACTGTAAATGTCTTCATGACAGGGATCATCCTATAAGTGCAAAGATGTCTTGCACACTGAGAGTGCAACTATAAGAAATGTTATTGTTATGTAATAGAATATGTGTATGAATAGCATATGCAACATTTTGAGGATGCTGCAGCTTCTCATTTTGGAGTAAACTATGATTACATTAGGTAACTTGGCATATTGTAAAAGTGAGAAATTTAGAAATAGGGAAAGAATAGAAGTATTTTCTGGACAAGATGTAACAACTGAAAGACATCCAATGCTAGCCAGGCACTCCAGCTCAGCATAATAGGAAAAGAAAGGGGGATTTGACCAGACAAGCAGGAAATCAATACCTCTGGATTCTAGATAACATGGAAAAAAAAGGTACCGCATCTCTCAGGCTCCTTTGAGCTCCTTTGTATGTTAAGCAAGCCTTGGATAGGATTGTTAGTTGCCATGCTGCTTGGACTAACTGAGCCATTTTCCTTTCCATGCATGGACTTAAAGAACTCTTCTTTGGCAGACAATCTCTTCAGCATCTGCATGCAGCTGCCTTGCTCCTTATCCAAAGTGTTACTTTGTCAAGTAAACTCTTGAGCACATCCTCAGGGTTCGGCTTTGCTTTTGCAGTAGTTTGCCAATTAAACTCTCCAAGGCAGCCATGCAGGAGGTGATGGTTATAGTTGCTTTGCTATCATTCTTCTATTTTCTTTCATGGCTGAGCCACAACTTCAGAGAAGACATGCTAGCAGAGACAGGAATTGTAGGCTTCTGCAGGGTGTGAGGCAGAGGAAGATCTCTGTGAAGAGCTGCATTTTGTTTTAAAGGAATGATGCTGATATGCATCTGAAGCATGACATTGCTATAAATGCAAAAGACTTTGTAGTGCTGCCATCTATAAGTTGTTTGATAACATAGATTTTTGTCTGTACTCTTTAATTTGATTATTAATATCTTAAATAATTGGTGATGAAACAATTCCTGAAATTGCTGAGAATACATCCCTGTTTCAAATTTGCACTGTCATTGATGAAATCAAGATTTTTTTTTTACTTTTCATACACTTTTAATTAGCGTGGACTTTTTTTGGTCTCCTTGTAAACCTCATTCTTCTTTGCATGTTAAACAGAAATTATTTTAAAACAATCAGACTATGTGGATCTTAGATCATGATAACACCATCTGCAACAGAACTGGATACTAGCTCTCATTTCCCAAGCTGAATATAGCTTGCTGAAGTTAAAACTTGTAATTGTATGCATAAAACGCAACAAATTGTACGCATGCTTTGTAATGGACTTGCTCCAGTGAATATTTCTATGTCTATTAGGTTTTGGGGGTTGGGAGAGGGGTGGTATGCAGGAAAACTGCAGAACAATTTGCTTGATCGTTGTCAGATCTTGCACTCCTATTTTGACATTAGACATTAGCTGCATAGTTATAGAGGTCAGGAAGCTTGTGACTGAAGAATAATAAAATGTTTGTTGAACAGCCTCTATTAAACTGAATAGTTTAACTCCATTAACGCAGACTACAAATGAACAGTTATTTTAGATATGAATTAACTGTAAGTAATCAAAAGGATGTGAGAATTTGTTGAAGTACTCTCAGGTGATTTCAGAATGAAGGTCTTCCCTGTTCATGAAGCATTGTTCTCTTCTAACTAGCATATATACACCTCTCAGTTGCATTATTAAAAAGCAAAAATTATTTTAGACAAAAACACTTTCCAAAAGAGTTTTGGAAGTGTTGTTGCTAAACAATATGTGAATCATTTGATTTCAGTTTTGGGACACTGCATTCACTTTTATCAGGTTACCATATTTGTGGCTAACTATCCTTTTACAGCAAATGAAACAGTTTTAAACTCTTGTTATGCAAGTGCAAGAGCTTTATCCTTTTCAAGTATATCATACAAAATTTGTAGACAAAGGTTAATTGAGATGAAAAGCCCTATAACAAATATAAAACTGAAATAATTGTGGATGAGGGTGCTGGCTTTTACCAATGGTAGTGTTTTTAACACTTCTCAATTTTCTTACTCTCCAAAAATCCAAAGAACATCAGGTTCAGTGTATTTTAATTTTTCATCCAGTGATGTAACTACTGTACTTGCAGTATTTCCTGCATGACACAGATGATGCTGTAAACTGACTAAAATATTGGGTATTGTATGTTATGGTTTACCTGAGCTGTTACTTTTCATGATGCACTCAGTTGTGCAACTGACATTACATAGGTTATGCTTCTGGAGTACATTATTTTTACTTTTTAAAAACAAGAATTTGATGCCTAACAGGTTTCTGATAAACAGCTATTTTGAATTCCTGTTAAAATTTGTGAAATTTTTGGACAGTCACAAAAGTCTTCGCAATGAGTCTGGATTACCTGAGAACTCGGCGTTTTTCCTGAAATCACAGTACTTTGAAATCTGTGTTCTATTAACAGAAATAATTAACCTCCTGTAATGATTGTTTGCTTGGATGGGAAAGGATGACATATGTATTAATTTTTATACTAGAAAATCTAAGACCTACATGCTTTGTTTTTTTTTTCTTTTTTAAATTTAAGTATTAGATTTTTGTATTTATAATAAAGCAATATATAGTAACACTTCTGATAATTAGTTTAATTGACTCTCCTTTTGCTCTGTCTTATGGCAATTGCTTCTGCAAATATGTATCATTACCTCCCAGCCGCTAGGAAATTGTCTCAGGAGAGTTAACACCTTTTTTCAAGAGGTAGGCAGAAGTATTTCATAATTTGAAATTAACAAAAAGGGAATTGTTAGGGGTTCTTTTTTTTTTGTCATTTGATTAACAGATGAAAATAAAATATATAAAAAATTCAAAATATTTTGGGTTTTTTTCAGATACTTTTCTGTTTTCTCCCCTTTTAAAGAGACAAGAGAAAGGGGCAAAGAAATGAAGAAAACAAAAAGAAAAAAAACTATTTGAAAATGGAAAATAATATGAAATGGTGGAATTTTTTTTACACTTTTTATGAAAGTTTTCCTTTTTTATGCAAAAGACTAACACATTATCAAAATTTGTGTCCTAAAATAATCAAAACAAGTTATTGTTTCAGCCCTGCTTATAAATCAGGAGAAAGTATGTTACTAACCATAACTTACAAAAAATTACTGGACTTTCATCTCTTTAAGAAGTCTACTTATTTCCATTTCATTCTAGAGACTGTCAGTTTGCTGCTCTAAGTATTCTGTACTGCAGTCAGCCCATGACAAATAACCCATGACAAAGCTGACTTGAGGCAGCTCTGCAGTACACGATCAGGTGGTTTCTCTTGCCTCTACTTTCCTGTTTCTATCTGCATAATTTCACTATAAATTTGAAAGAAGTGAATTTAATGTACTTCTACTGCTTAAAGGATTATAATAATTTTCTATTTGAACTACAAGTATGATCATAGAAAAAGGAACTAGTTAAGAGGATTACTTGTGAGGCTGGATTTATACTAAAAGGCCAATGTCAGGCCAGAGTTTCAGCCTTAATTCTGACAGGTCTTGGTTTCATGGCTTAAAAGTCAAACCTCAGCAGTTTTAAATGTATCCTTTTGTAATGACACAGTATATCCACAAAAGAAAGTTAAAAGATGCATTCACAAGGCAAGGCCTGGGAACAGAGTAATAGCGAATGTACAACTCAAAAAAATCCCACACTCAGGAAGGCTATTACAGCTATAAATGGGGGAAATGAGTAAAGATATAGTAAGGAAATTAAAAGAGGCTTTCAACCACTATATGGTGAGAATACAAAAATCTTTTGAGAAGTAAAATGTACCAAATGGAAAAGTACAAAGGAATAAAATTGGGAGGGGGGGAAGGGAAAGTCTGAAGTTCTGCAGATAAATGTATTTCTAATGACTTTCTAGAAAAGTCAGTAGCTTTCTGACCCTGCTATACATTTTTTCTCTAACATTTTTTAAATTGCAGACAGAGTCTGTGAAAATACGTGGGAGTAGGTCTTTTTCTTCTAGGTTTGTGCAAGCCAATGTGCTAGAATCTTGTTATATGATTAGCTATAGGAATAATATTCATCACAATTAATGAGTAATGATTAATAGTGGTAATGACACAGAGAAGACACATAATAAGTTAGAATAAAATAAAGGAAAAATGTGAGAATGCAAAGACAACACTGTACGATAGTTACATCACACGTGTATTGCTGTCCTAAATTAAAATCTTAATTTAGTTATTTTCAAGCATTTTAGTGAAACCCATAGCATGCTTTTAATAAGACAGAGAAAAATGAGAAGTCTGCATTTAAATAATATTGAATGATATGGTTGAGTAGTTCTTCAGGCAAGCCACTGTCAGAATCCAATACTCTTTGACCAGGTTCTTTTAGATAGTCCACACGTGGAAGGTGTAAAGTTTGATATCAAATTTACTTATTTAAAGATAGCTGATGTTACATGGTGCCATGGTTTAACCTCAGCTGGCAGCTAAGTACCACACAGCGGCTTGCTCAGTCCCCCCTAGTGGGATGGGGGAAGAATCGGAAGAGTAAAAGTGAGAAAACTCATGGATTGAGATAAAGACAATTTAATAAGTAAACCAAAAGGTGCGCACACAAGCACAGCAAAACAAAGAATTCATTCTCTACTTCCTGTCAGCAGGCAGGTGTTCAGCCATCTCCAGGAAAGCAGGGCTCCATCACGCGTTGCAGTTACTTGGGAAGACAAAACACCATAACTCCAAATGTTCCCCCCTTCCTTCTTCACACAGCTTTATATGCTGAGCATAACATCATATGGTATGGAATATCCCTTTGGTCAGTTTGGGTCAGCTGTCCCAACTGTGTTCCCTCCTATATGGTATGGAATATCCCTTTGGTCAGTTTGGGTCAGCTGTCCCAACTGTGTTCCCTCCTAACTTCTTGTGCCCCCCCAGCCTACTCGCTGCTGGGGTGGTGTGAAAAGCAGAGAAGGCCTGACTCTGTGTAAGCACTGCTCAACAATAGTGGAAGCATCCCTGGATTATCAACACTGTTTTCAGCACAAATCCAAAACACAACACCATACCAACTACTATGAAGGAAATTAACTCTATCCCAGCCAAAACCAGCACACATGGCATTTTTGTTTTAGCAGAGTTATACAAAATATACTGCATAACACAACAAAAAAAAAGCCATCGCCAGGAGGAATGTGCTGACCCAGACGGTGCTCCCACACGAACATACAGCTGTCCAGGTCTCTGGCTGCAGGGAGTGCCTGAGCCTGTCGCTCATACCGGAGGGCAGCAGAGACAACAGCTGTTTTCAGTGCGATCAGGTGAATGATCTGCTCAGCCTGGTGGCAGAGCTGAAAGAAGTGGAAAGGCTGAGGAGTATCAGGGAGTGTGAGAGGGAGGGAGATTGGTGGAGCCACACCCTACCATCCCTGAGGCCAAGGCAGCAGACGGAGACTCCACAAGAAGCAGAGGATCCCCTGCCCTCTTGCCACCAAGCAGAAGGAGGGGACCTGAGGGATGGGGGGGAATGGAAACAGGTCCCTGCTCGGGGCAGCAGGTGAATCCTCCCCCCGCCTCCCTCACCTTCCCAGTCGCCCTTACGCAACAGATATGAAGCTCTGGAACTTGAAGGCAAGGCAGATGAGGAGGTAGGTGAAGATCCATCCAGGGGGTTGCCTAGGATGAGTCAGTCAGCCCCACGCATTATGACTGCCTCTGTTAAGAAGAAAAGGAGGGTAATTGTTGTGGGCGATTCCCTTCTGTCAGGAACAGAGGGCCCAACATGTCAGCCAGACCCATCCCACAGGGAAGTCTGCTGCCTCCCTGGGGCCCGGGTTAGAGATGTTACTAGGACACTCCCTGATCTGGTTTGGTCCTCTGATTATTACCCTCTGCTGGTTATGCAGGTTGGCAGCGATGAGGTTGCAGAGAAGAGCCCAAAAGCCATCAAAAGGGA
>VYZW01048896.1:69019-93068 GCA_013401315.1 Balaeniceps rex | reverse complement strand
ATATATTAAATAAAAAATAAATGTATAAAACAAAATAGGAAACGGAAATATCATTTCTTTAAAAAAATCAGTTTTAGCACTTGAATGCTAATGAGTACTAAAGCAAACCACTAAAGAGTAAAAAAGAACTGATCTGAGTTTTCAGACTAAGTGGAACAACCCCAACACACAGCATTTCACAAAACATCACGGTGGTAATTTCCTTTTGCCACAAAGCAGTAACTCCTAGTAGAGCTGTGCAACAACTCCGACGTGCCTCTAGGTGGCACATAGCATATTATTCACATGTGACCAAGGCACCCGGACTGATACCTAAAGCACTCACTTATATCAGCCTAGATTTCTCTACAGTTCATATGAGGATTTTTAAAAAATCCTGACCACACTTATCTACTGAAACACACTGAAGAGTTAGATCAATTCTTTGGAAGTTGCTAACTCTTCCTTTCTTAATTTTAAATTTGCTTATTTACAGACATTAAATAGTTACCAAGGGGTGGGTTGTTTTGTACATCTGTAAATCTTTGACTTTCTAATGTGTGAGCAAGTGCTAAATGCTGACACAGAGACCATTTCCCTCATGGCAATAAACATTCCAGAAAACAATCTGTCAAGAAAAATGTCTATTTAGAAAGGTTCTTATACTTTTATAAGGGAATACGTCTACTTTATTTATTTATTTGCATAAATACTTCTAGAAGGAATTCAGTAAGAATTATAAGATGTACGCGTTGACAAGCACTATCACAGTTAGAACAATCGTGACATTCGGAAACCTTTCCATGTCAGGCAAAGTCTTAGGATGCGAGAGGGCTGCTGGCCTGAGAACATCACCACTAGGAACGCATTTAAAAGTTTAAATTCTTCAGCATTTTTGTCTCTGTTGTAAAGCTGGATTTAGCCTTTTCTTTGAGCACTACCACAGAGAAAATGCAGATGCTATGGCAGTATTAGAACACTATTTCCAAGATGTTGTCACATTAATAATCCATGAGACAACTGTAATAATCCAGGACACAGACAGCCACTTAAGACAATTCCAGAAAATGAATGAACCAGAAAGGAGTTCTTGAAACACCTCAGCAATGGTGTTTGCCATTTGGATTCTGGGTAGTGAAGTGGTATACATTCCTACCTATATCTGAATTTGCCAAGAGTTACTCAGCAGCCAGCTCCCTGTGAAGCTACTCCAGACTAAAAATTCATTATTCTTCCGTAAGTGAAAAGCTAGGAGATCAAAGTATAGTTTCCAGCTGCAACGTAATTTTCAGCAGAGACTATTCGGAACAAAACATCACTCAATATTATGACTTCTACTAAGGAAACGCAAAGTGTAGATTCTTATCTTCCCATCAGCCAGAAGCCTGGCAGCTGGTAGGTTACAAATTGTTTTCAAAATCTTGCTGCAGATGTGGCCTTTTGCCAGCAAAGCACTTTAGAGTTCACTCAATTTAATCAAACTAGAGGTGGTGTCAGAAAAACCTGAAGTACCAGCCATCTCAACACAAATGTGCTTTAACATTGCTGTGAAAGTGTTGCTTTTTGTACTGAATACATTTAAATATAAAATAAACATATTTATTGCTCTCATTTATGTATATAATCTTTAATTAACAAAAAATGCAGAGATGATCAGACAGTTACTATATCAGGGCATGTCTTTTCGCACTGAAGTCAGTGCCCATGACGGATCCACAAAAGCTGTTGTTTTTCTTCTGTTTGTTTTCCTGTGTGGCTGCTAACATGGAAGCAGAATATCAGAAATGTTTGGAAATTACACTCCATTTCCACTAGGAATTCTCTTACATTTGCAGAATTCCACTCACTCCAAGCTGTTTCCACACGACATTTGCCAGCATTGCTACTAGTCACCTACCCTCATGCCCTCTAGCTCCTCAGCAGCCCTCAACGGGATTGGGAAACGAGTGCTGGTGGAAGGGCATCACAGAACAAAAACCTCTCCAGGGACTGTGATTTCAGTTGCCTTCAGCATTTCAGTCCCTTCAGTTGCCAAGTTTCCCTGCTCCAATATTATTTCATTCAGTCACATGCTGTGTTTCATTTGAATGAGAATTTAGAATGAATTTTCAGAAGCAATGCTGACTGGATGCAGCTACTGAACTTCAACAAGATACTTTATTAAAGCTTTATTACTAATTATTATCAAATTACAAAAGGAAGATTTCTGCATAAAACTACAATCTCTCTGAACAGAGAAAACGAGCTGTGATTTTGCATTCTCAAATAAGGTTTATTATCTTCTGAAAGGACATGCTATGCAGAGATACAATTCAATTAAAAAAAAAAATCTATTTTTTTCTCTACACAATTTTAGAAATGTCAGTATTCACAGTCACAGGACTTTGCTCTTTGCCATTTGTACAGCTGCGTGACAGTGTCAATAATGTGCCAAGTACAAAGAGGAAAACAGTAAGAAAAAAAGATTTGAAATGAGCTTTCTTCTGTGTGTGCCAATCTAGCCAAAGTTTAATGCCAGCATTTTTAAAGGGCAGAGACAAAACTTTAATTTTTTCCTACAAACCTTCAATTCTGATTTTGGAAAGGGTGGAGGAAGGAATCAAACAGTACAAATTACAACTGTACAATTGCAATTTGTCAGAGAACGAGAAAAAGGGCAATCATGGATTACAGCAGACAATACGGGAATGCTTTGCAATTTACTGTTGCTAAGATGTCAGTAAAATGATGCTGATGTTGTTTTGTGCTTTTGTCTAATTGCACATGGCAGATCTGTTCAGCCATGCTCACCGAAACACTAGTGATTGATTTTCTTGTGAGAGACTTGAAAGTCACCAGTTTTCCAAATGCTATGTATCAGCCTTTAAAGTCATCTAGTGCATCTACATATGATATGCAACATACATTAGAATCATTGCATTTACAACAAGTAGTATCTAGTGTAGTCTACTTTATTGCGTGAACAAGGTCCTACACCAACCCTTCAAAACGTGTCCTTCACAGACCTGCTTGGGTGCTTGATGGCCGAGAAGGTGGCTGGTGATTCACCTGACTGACCAGCACAGCAGCACCAGCCACCAATCAACATACTAAGGACCAAGTCTTGAAGCATTCTGTAAATCTACAATGTGAAAAATTAACAGCTTTGGCAAGAACTTCAGTGCAGACCCACTCTGAGGATCAGACAGGATTTCCAGATGGAGTTTGGCACAGTTTGGTTAGAGTTACACTTGCTGTTGAACTCTGATTAACAGTCTCCCTGTCTGCCCTGAAGACTTCCAGTAGTCAACCCACAAGGTGCACCATGGAAGAGGTGGTCTGTTGGGCAATCACGGCCCAGGGAGAACTTAGCCACCTGATCAATTGCCTTCACAAGACTCAAAAATCAAGCCAGTCATTCAACATCAACAGCTGCTCTTGTGGAACTTTCCAATACATACAACAATGCTAAGCAGAGAGATGTATATTTTAAAATTTTGTTCCGACTTATGGTGAAAACAAGCACCAAATGTGGGCATTTCATAAGGGACAGAAATACCAGATTATGTATTTATTTTAAAATATTCAGGCTCATTTTGTGTTACAAGTCCTCCAATAACAGTGAAATGACTAAGGTCTGAGGAACAAGTCGTCTTTCAGGCATGCTTCTAATGATATATGTGACAGTGGGGTTAGGCAAAGCCTGAGCACAGAGGCAAGTCATCAGGAACAACAACCCTGTGCATTTTGAAAATCAAGTATTCCTAACTTTAAACCTTAGAAAAGAGACTAGTAACTAACAGTCAGTGAAATAATGCTTGTGCAAGAAGAACTCTGTTCTCTTGCAGGAGGATTATTTCACTGTACATTGCTTCTATGCTGCTAACAACTATGTGCCCATACAGATCAGCCCACATCTAGACTAAGGCCAGACCAAAAAAGTAAGGCAGAAATTTCAAACTTATTTGCAAGAGTACTGTTTCGTCTAAGATCAACACTAAAACCAAACAGCCAAAGCAGTGCAGGTGTTTAAAATCAAATAAAAACCATTTAAACATTAGCTTGCCTTACTCTAGGCAGATTCTTTCTTACCTACTAAATAGTGCCCTGGTAAAGCAACACGAATCAAGTTTTGTTTATCTGCATGTCCCTTTTCTAGTGAAGTCTCACCACAGCTCTGCCTGAAAAAGGAAAATCTCCAAGATGACAAATTCTATGCAAAGTACCTGTGAAGGTCTGTGGAAACAGACTAGGACCGATAGGCACAGACTGGGCTATCATAATCACTCTGAAGAAAAACTAAAACACAGGAGGGTCACATGAACAAGCATTGTTCATTATGAAAAAGTCAAGGTAAATTGAGTATTTCTGCAAAATTAATACATATTTCTTGAAAAAAAGATCAGAAAGATGTACTCACGTTAAACAAATTTATGAAAGGACTGGTTAAAGATTCTGTGCAAAGGCAAGCAGAAAGTATAAGCAATTCTACAACAAGAACAGCTCTTCAGATGTACGCCAGAACATGCAGTTAATTCACCTATAAAATTGTCTTTGTTTCTCTGTTTCATTCAAGTCATTTGCATGCAAGTTATTTGATGCAATATTGAAACAGAAGGCTATGTTATCACTGCCCTCACGGCATTGTTTGCACAACCTCAAAACATCATGTGATAAGATATTAAAAATAAACTTTTTTTTTTAATGAACAACTCAAAGCAGGCAGTGATTCACTTACAAAATACGTGCCTTTTTTTGACTGTTTACTATTATTCGAATGTATCCTTTCCCTTTGTAATGCTATTGCCTTGAGCATGAAACATACCAGCTGAATCCCATATGAGTACCTTCCTGAAAGAATAAGCTAACGCCTTCAGATCAAAATACTGCACAGATGAAAAAGGTTTTATTGAAGATAATGACTAATGCTCCCTCTGCTCCAGATGAAACCTATTTATAATACTCAGAGCACATCTGAAGGCAACTATCACCCTCATTCTTGGGGGATAATTAAATGTGATTCGTAGAGCAAAACTTAACTATAAAATATTCTGAATACATGTGGAAGCCTGCTAAAACCTTGTCTAATTTCACTCACATTAACAATAAGCATTACATACTTCATCGTACACAGTAAACACAGGCACCGTGGGTTAAAACAGTCAGACTTTCCAGTTGTCATACCAATAAAATAAAGCTCTCTAGAAAGTTGAAATTTTGCCTGTTCATTTTCAGATGCATGACAAAGCAGGAAAATGTGTAAAGTGATGAAGAATATGCTCCATAAAGCGCTCACTGAAGATACCCAGTGCTTTGTGAGCGGCACGCATTCAGGCACGCGACAGACCCCGGCTCTGCAGCAACATACCCAGAAGAGAATTTGGCTTGACACTGCAGGACTTCACTGAAAAAAATGCACTTGGCAGCCAACCCTCGTACAGCCGCCCAGAGCACGAGCACGAGACCTCTGTCCCTCCCTCTACTCGCTCCTGCCCATCAGCACTGTGGTTCTCAAATGGACCCTGGCTATGAGTGGGCGGCTTATTTCAACTCTGCTCTGGTGTACCTAGGCTGCACAGCTGCAGAGGAAAGATTTAGGAAGCAATTCACTGCTGACCTGCATATAAAAAGCCAAAAACCCGGGAGGATGAATGAAGCCTGCCAGGCCTGCTCCCACTGTTGTGTGCAGAGATAACTATAGACTTCAGCTGCTGTAGTGCCTGATTTACAGCAGTTTACACAGGAAGAAAATTAGGGATATGACTGCTTATCCTTTATACTAGACATGAAATACATACCCAAATGTGTAATTGGAGAGACCAAAGGATCCACAGTTTCTTATTTCACATGCACCCAAAATGAGCTTGAACATGGGGACAGGGCACATTTATAAATCCCACTGTCTTAGTGTTGGACAAAAGGGGAGAGACATAGTTTGGAGTAGGATCTGACAGGTTCTGCCCACTGGGCAGACACAGCCTTGTTCCTCCTGCTCACAGCAATGCCCAAATCCTAACATAGCCCCCCTTCCCCCCCTTTTTTTTTGTTTAAATAAAATCTTTCCTAAAAGGCATATGGTATGGGTTGTCATGTCCATACCAAATTCAAAGTACTCCCCTTGTAAGACACTAATTCATCCCATTCTGCTGTTTCCAGAAACATCGAGGGGAACATGTAGCATAGGATGTAATGTCTGTTTTCTACATGGGGTCATGGGAAGTCTGACCATTCAGATAACGAAATGGGAACAAAGCAAGCAGCCCTGTCTGACCTGATAGCTGTCTATTTTTGGAAGAAGAGGCATGATTAGATATACAACAGTAGGCTTTTCTTGTAGGAAAATCTGCATTAATTGCTCATACTTCATATATTCAGTTGTGTCTAAATAGTTTCTGGCAACAACAACTAGCCTATTTTTATAAGACAAAGTAACAGGGAGAGTTTAAGATACAATCTTCAGTTTTAAGCTGTTTTTTAAAATTCCTTTTATTATTGGAAATTCTAGAATTTCCAATTTGTTCAAGATCCTGGTATACTGCTGTCCTACCTCCTTTCTATTTCTGCTATTTTGCCATATGGTGACCAGGTTTTTATGAAGTAAAAGAAGGCAAAACTTCTTTTACTTTATTTGGATCTGTCTTGCCTGACTAAAGTTAAGAGAAACAGTGCTCTGTAGTTCTAAACCTGACATTTTGCAGACAATTATTCAAACAAAAATGCTTGGATGCTCAAACTTTAATTATCTAACATAAAGCACTTTATTTGCCCTCTAATGGCTGAAGTAATTCTGCATCCCTGAGCAAAAGGAAATACTGAGCTTTTCAGACAGCAAGTTTTCCCATCTGTATCTGTCCTGAGCGTACTAGCCTAGAATTTCTCCCCAGGCCCAAAGGACTAGCATGCCTTGGAATAAGGTTGGAATAAGGAACTATGAAGGAATACCAGGATAGGCATCAGGGTCACCAGGACACAGGCTTCAAGAGCAACAATTTGATATTAACCTGCCACAGGTCTCCCTTGCTGGAAGCTATACAAAGAGAAGAGATGATGCAAGGATCTCTTTTGCTAACAGTGAAGAGGCTCACAAAATCTAAAATCCTGAGCCACAGAGGGAGGCAGCTGTGGGCAGCACGCACAGGCTTTGTGCCTTTTTCATTCTAACTGAAGGGCTTGAAAATACTCTCTCCCCATTGACTAAAACATATCGGCGTATTCTGAAAAGGCCATCTTGTGTTGCTACAACACATTTCCCAGTGAGGGCTCCACATTTCAATGAGGGCTCATCTCCAATAAGAAAGTGTGTTCTTTAGGATTTAGAGGAGCTATAACAACAAAGTAATAAAACTCCATGATTTGTTCTTTGAGGATCAGAATTGTTGGGCTCCCTCTTAAAAAAGGTAGGATATAGAGCCTTGGTTTGAGGAGATATGCTCCCAGAGTTACTGTATCTTGTAAGGCCAGAACAACCATCATTGCTAATATGTATCTTCCAGACATATTTTAAAAAAAAAGAAAAAAAAAAATCCATTGGAGGAGGCTGATTAAAAAGAATAATCTGCATTTTTTGCCTTCATCTCTCCAGCAAATATATATGTGTGTCTGTGTATGCATATGTCTTTCCTGTACAGTCCACAGCATTTTTTCCTATAGCCCATGGTATAAATGCCAAAAAGCACCACAATAGAACAATTCAGAGACTGACTTAGTTTCTGTGCAGACTTCCATAGTACTATACAGTTCTTAGGCAACTGCACTGCTAGATTCAAGTGCTTGGCAATGTTTCCTATTTAACTGGTGTTTATTCTTTGCATTCCTTGCAAATAAAGTTATTTTGTAAGAGATAAATATGCAACCAGGCTTGGAAAATCCCTTTTGTAAACATGCTGTAGAATTCATGAATGGAAGTGTGCCTGAGAAATCACATGAGCCTCCTTCAAGGTGTAATCCATAACACCTGGATTCAAAAGAGAGCACATCCTAATCACACAGGCACATGGGGAACTACTTTGTATTCAAAGATCATGTGTATTAGTATTTTGCATTAAAAAATTATGAGCTAGAATCTCTTGTACTTTATGGAGGAGAATGAATTCATCAGATATGACTGAATCAAAAGTATTTTCTAATTCAACTAAGACAACAATCTTTTGTGAAGCAAACCCATTTACCTCTGATTTTTTTTAATTTAGAACTAAATGACATTCGATTTACCTCTATCAAGCAATTTCTTACCTCAGGTCCTGGAGGACCCAATGGTCCATGGGATCCAGGATCTCCAATTTTCCCCTTAAAAAAATCCAAACAGTTAGATTTTTGATGATAATTAATCTTTTTAACAACAGATCGTTACAAAGATTTTAAAAACATTTATCAAAAAGAAAGCCAACAAAAGTGTTGAGATGACTTTTCCACTAAATAGGAAATTTTGTAACTGCCTCTCTTTGGATTCAGTTAAGACTAGTTCTTCTTCATATCTCTTTGAAGTCACAACAAAAAATGCAAATTAGCTTTAGACAAATAAAATTGGGAGTTTTGGTCATATATAAATAGTCATATAAAAAACCCCCTTGAAATATATAGCTGTTTTCACAATAAAAGCTATGTATTATTTAAAAGTCCAGGGAGTAACTGTTATGGATATTGGTTTACATACTTACCTATATAGTTTATGTATCCACTCATGGCCAAAGAAATGGCAGTTTTGTGATTAATAATAGTAAAATTAGGTCCTATCCACATGTTATAGCAACTCCATTACATACAAATACCAACATACCTAAAATCTGACCAAATATTTCTCTAAATTATATCTGTTCTTCCACATTTTTAAAAGTTTACTGCTGCTGCTGCCATAACTAAGTGTTCCTTGAGCAAAATTAGAGCCTAACTTGGACAATCTTTTTAATTTTTAAAGTAAATTATTTTATTGTAAATGTATTCTACAAAGTTAAACATTATATTACTTGCAGGACTGAGGTCTCATATCTTAATTTAACATAAGTCAAGAAATTGGTCACATTCAGTTTGTGCTTAATATCCACAACTGTTCAGGAATGGGCTAATTCACATGCTTATCTTTAAATGAAAATGCTTATATCTTTAAAGGCAAAAAAATCTGAGTTTTCCCATCTAAGCTTAAGCAAATTTGTATAAGTTTTTTTCAGGATTAGTGTTTATAAATTATAATTATAAATTCTCTGGGACAAAGAAAATATTTTTTATTGAGTTTGAGGGCCTATGACATTCATGAGGTCTAAGTAGGTTTATCAGATAGTGGCTTGATTGCACATAAGAAAATTGAGACTGGAGTGATTAATTCTTTAACAGCATTAAGTATTGGCAGCTTTTAATTATACACCGAAAAGAGGCAGATAGTAGTGCTAAAAACAGGTGAGGAAAAAGCCAAGTATCCCTGTGCAATGCCTTTTCTGCCTCAACATTTACAAACCCAGCAGAAGTGGCAGCACTGCACATATGCCCTTAAAGTTGCTAAAAATCAGTAAATACTGGAATTCACAATTACTCCCATTCCTACGAGAAATGACTGGCCATTATTAATAAGATTTCCCACACTATCTCCAAATCCAGCCAGCCCAAATGGTCATCTTGGCAGCTCCCAAAGCTCTCAGTGGATTTGTTTCAAACATTACCAACATGTCTATTCCTCCGACAAAGTGACTGTCAAAGGATACCTAGTATCCTAAGCACTCCCGTGTTAAAATCTGACACATATACTGATCTCTGTAATAAAATCTCACATGTTAGGATCTGACTCACTCACTAACCAGTCACTAGAAATAAAAGCAGCTTAGACCTTATTCTTTGTGCATTTTGAACTAGGTAGCTTCTAGAGGATTACATGCAGCATGAACATAACATATAAAGAAGTATCAAATACAACAACATATAGTGATATATTGAGAGAAAAAAATGATGTGTAAACTTACTGGGGGTCCTGGCTTTCCTCTGATCCCTGGGGGTCCTGGTAAACCAGGAGCACCCTGAAAAAAGAAAACTATTAAATACATATGAAAATGTATTGTTGTGTTATGTTGGAAGCAACAGATTGCTACACTTTGCCACCTGAAACAGGCTTCGAAATAATTCTGCGGGATGAGAAGTATCTTCTAACATTCAACTTTCATCGAAAGAGTTCTCACAGGATGTGCTATTTTAGTGACTTCTGATGTACCAGCCAAATAGGAAAGAAGATACTTATTTATCTCAGTTTCATGATATGAAGGAGCATGCCAGACCATGTGCTGCTGCTAAGCACAGTTGGTCCAGGTGAGCTGCAGATGAATCTCAAGGTTCAAGGAAAAAATATCTTTTACAACAGTTTCTTAGGAGGTTTCAGATCATACCATAATTCTTTTCCTGTTTGATGCATCTCTGAGCACACGGCAGCCAGAATTCTGCCCATGCCCTTTACTTGTCTTTGTTTACTACTTTCCATGACTAAGTTTTAACTAGCACAGCATTTCTTAATAATATAGTAATTCAGTGGTATCCAGTAACTTTACTACTGCATTCTACTATTATGCAACTGACTTCTTGCATTTTAAGAGACTCAGAAACCTGACGAAATTGCTGAAATTGGACAATTTTGTAAAACAATGCAACTATAAATTACCTTGTCTCCTGGGTACCCCTGGTCTCCTGGCTCTCCTGCAAGGCCATGTTCACCCTAAACAACATATTATTTTATACAGACATATGTATGTGGCTTAAAATGGGGTAGTTATCATAATTAGAGAAAGATTAACTCAATATTTAGTATTTAAAATTAACACAGATCTTTGAATGACAATGCAAGATGTTGCACTGAAGCACCCTCTCCAGGAAATCCAATAGACGCAGCACTGGATGTTGTTATGCACAGCAGTAAGTGCTCTGTCCAGAAATAAGTTTGTCTAAAGTACCAGATTGTGAGACTGAAGTAATTTTAAAAAATAAAAGTCAGAAGAGAAAAGAAATCAAAAGGAAAAAGGGAAGGCTTTGTCATTTACATTCTTTTGCTCAAGATTTAATGGAAGGAGTCTGAAAGAACTATATATCTCTAAGATAATGGAAATATTTAAATCACCTTATCACCTTTCATTCCAGGCTGTCCCACACTCCCTCGGAAACCCTATTAAAATGAAGAAAACAAGAATCCAATGCTTGTCTATAATTTGGAAAGCAGCATAGGCACCGGGCTGTGGGATTGTTTAGCACCATACCGTGGGCCCTGGAATTCCTGATGGTCCGCTTGGTCCTGCTGGCCCAATGCCTCCCTACAAGACAGCAAGAAAGGTGACTGTATTAAACATTTGATGAAATGGAGTAACTTAAAAGACTGGTAACAGAGTGTGGCATTTTCTGCACCACAGAGAGAAAACAAAATCTTTTTCAGGCTAATTTATTGGGGGAAAAAAGTATCCATATTATAAGCCCTCCACCTGTACAGTTCCCAATCACATCAGCAGAAACAAGAAACCAAACGTCTCTCTTTTTCTCTAGATTAGGTATTCAAGAGAAGACAGCAGTGCATTAGGCAATGCAGAATAAGGAAGCTTTCTTCTGTACTGCAGTTGCACATTCGGTGGCTATTCCTTCTGTCCTTAGGGTTGCATGACATCACTACTCTGTAAGCACTGAATTTGGCTTAAAGGAATTATCCTACCATGTTTAGTGCCATAAAAAGTGGCTTTTACTAGGATTTCTTATCTCTTAGTGACTTCTACAAGTTAAAAAATAGAGACGGGATTCTTACAAAATACCAAGTGTGCAAACTTAACCTAAGTTCCGACAGGCACGCTAACTTTTTATGTTCTCGTGTACCTTCAAAGCCCTTACTACATCTCTCCTTTCTGGGATCTATATGGACAGTTTTATGACTTGAAAAAGGAAAGTGAACCAGAAATAAAAAAATTAAGACTCTTAAAAGATCAACACAGCAGCAGCAATAATATTAATGAAAGATGGGGAGATAAACAGAAGAAATGATTTAGCAATAGCTAAAACTATATTACAGAGGGGAAAAAGTTTGTCTACTTTGTGCCTATTCTACCTCTGGAAAAAAAAAGGCAGTGTTATACTTCTGTGGTTATGCAAGAATCTAGCAACAAATACGAATATGGAAATATTTTGCCGCTTGATGAGAGTGACACGGAAAAGATGAGACGGACACCTACTGATCTCCAGTTCAGCGCACATTCATTATTCTCTGGAGATTCTTTCAGCAATGTTAGCAAAAACATTCTCCTGCAGCCATCATCAGACTCATGGCTCACTGAAGAAAAAGGAAGACTGGTGACTTTGCATCTCAATGGTGCTTGGTGAAGCTCCCAGGAAAATTGCCACTCTATATTGCTTTAGCTTTCCATGACTGGTTAAATGATATATTCTGTCATGTTAGCTGATGCCAAGATAAACTATTTACATTGCTGTCTCTTACTTGTGCTATATATTCTAGTTCAGCAAGGCATTTCTGTATTAATGATACTGTACATTGAAACACATACTTATGGTAACAAAAGTGTTGGTTGAAAAATCACAGAGGGATACTGAGCCGGGAAATTTAGCTTATAAAAGCAGTGGGAAGAAGTTCCAAAACAGCTTTACAAAATTCAGGTTGATGAAACTCCTGTCACAGTCTCCAGAGCTATTGGCTGACTTAACAGCAAAGAACTGGAACTACACAAAAATAAAACTGAAAAGTGATCTCACTGATAAGAAAAGGGTTGAATTAGTAAGTCTGTCAGTTTTTTAAATCATCTTCCACCTACAGTAGCCTTGCTATGTGTTAGCACATGCTTATCAGTTTGGTTAAAACTTGCTGATAGAAAACAAAAATTACTTCAGCTACACAAAGCATACCTTTTCCACCATTTCTATGTGACAAGTGAAACTAAAACCAAATTGCTTTTACCTGTGAAAAAGTAAGATACCAGAAAAGGAAAACTAATGCTTCCTAGCATTAAGGTGTTTTTTTTTAAAAAAAAGAAAAAAAAAACTGTAAAAAGAAAAGATAACTCTGACAACTGTAGTCATAAATTTTCTGAAAGTCTTCATCTTATTAAAACTCATGGCCTTGCAAATCTTGAGAGACTGACTGCTCAGCCAGCCAAAACTCTGCACTTGGCAACAGCTTTGTATATTGAAAAAATCACGGAAGGAAGGAATTCTTGGACTCAGCTTGCTGATGCTGCTCACATTGCCACTGTTCTCACGAGCAAACACAAAAATATAATAAGCTCTTGACACTGCATACAGCTGGGCTGGACAAGCTACTTGAATTTATGCTATTGGTTTCTGCCAGAATAATATATTTAATCTCATGTTCAATATTGCATCTTGTAATAGTATAATGTGGTATAATTGACTAAGTGTTTTAGAACAAACATTGAGGTCTCTCAGTTTTGGATGACCACTAGCATCTGCCTGAATAAGGGCCATGTGAAAACAGAGGCCAGGGTGCACAAACCCATTTGGAGAGCAGGCGTGGTCAAGGAACAGGGCTGCACCACACAAGCTGTACTTGGGGATGCTGGGGTCACCTGAAATTCCCCTGGGGTCTTGGTGAAATTCTGCTAAGGTTTAAAGAGCACAATGGTCCCTTGTAAAGAAACTCTGGAACAAAGCACAGCTCTTCCAATTATCTCACTGACTGGGAAAGTGGGAACCAGAGTACTAGTATGATGTAATGCAGAGACACAGAGGAGTACATAATAGTAATTTTACTGATGATGCCTATACACTGTGTTAGTACCCACAAAAGACTCATGCCACTAGATACTGAAGTCCTCTTCAGTCATGTTGCCACCTTATTTCAAAACCCCAACTAGATTTGCTGATGCTTTGGAACCTTCCAAAGGGTATTCAGAAATCTGGAAGAAATATTGCTGGGCCATTTTCCTCAACTGCAAAATCTTACTGTACCAGTAAGGTCTTACCAACCACGGAGAGTTAACTGCCCCAAGCAGCAATGCTAACGTGTCTTGGCTAAATAAAAGAAGATACCTTTAAAAACACCCTAATATATCCGTAAGATCTATTAAGCTGTCAGAAGGAGGTACAATGACCCTACCTTTATGGAGCTGCATTTCTACACCATAAGCACTTGTCCATACATATTTTTGTTCACACATTTGTCATCCCAAGTACTAAACTCTACTAAGAGCAGAAGCTCATGTGCAAAATTATTTCTGCCTCCAAAAATGTCATTGTTTTTCAGCATATATACATACACCTCAGCTACAAACACACAAGTGCAGGGATCAAAGGAGCTCTCTGCTCCGTAAAAGACCCCTAATTCCTTGCAGTCAAATGGAGCTGCAGCAGATGATGTAAAGTTTCCAACAGTTCTGGGGGTCAAACTCTTATTCCAACAAAAGATGTGAATATCAGTGCACTCCCTGTGAAAGTCCTGTTCCAAATTGTGACATTGTGAAACTAAAAACTATACACAGGAAGAATCAGCTTAACAATTGTACATAACGAAGAAAGAAATGTCAGTTTCTATGGTTTACTTTCTTCTCTTTACTTTGAATACAAATTATGTAGAGCACATGGGCACATAATCAATGCTCTTAACACAGCTGGAACTGTGCAAAAGAGTCCCACGTATAAATGAGGGATGGCAGGCCACTCAAATGGAGTTCACAGGCAAAACAATTATTGATTTCTTGCTGGTCAAAATCTAAATGTGCCACCAAATTTTTTTTTCCAAGAAATAGCTCTCATTATGGTTATATTTTGGCTACGTACAAGTGGCAAAGGCTTTGGACTGGTGATTGAAAATAATTTCTGTATTTCACAAAAAATTATTGACACTCAATCTCTCTGTGTAAGTGACTGCAACTCAGCAACATGGCAAATAGAGCTTTGACCATGCAAACATTTATGCTCATGAATTCTAGGAAGGCCTAAACTGCTGAATAAGTTTTAGTCAAAATAACCAGTAACAGTATCTTCTTATAAGTGATGTATAGGCTTTTTTAAAAATCTCAGATACATTTGTACAATTGTCAAAGTCCTTGAGAAAAAATTCCAAAGACGGTCATGTAACAAAGAAAAGCAAACTATAATTCAAAGCAAATTCTCAAGAGCGCAACCTCTAGTCTCATGAGTGGTTCAATTGGCTCAAATACGTAAACTGACAAGAACACAATGAGTCATGTTTGCATGATGAAGGCTGGAAGCCACAAAGGTTCCTTGACCCAGCTTGTGTGTCTTCACTATAGCAATGCCATAACAATCCCCATCAGGCAGCAAGGGATGACCTATAGGAATATTTTTTGTTCTGAACATATCATTAAAAAGATAATAGTAATAGAACTCAACTGTCATACTTCAAAGGAAAAGTTAGATGACCATCAGTCTAAACTAACAAATTTATAAAGAATGTTTCAGATCTCCAGATATCAAAAAAAAGCCAACCCACAACACACTGGAAACAATCATGGCTTTCTTAATTCAAGTGTAAACGTGCTATTTTCTTCCACATGCTATGCACTATGGACATGGCTGGGTAGCCAGTGTTGACTGAGCCAACATCAAGAATCAAATCCAGGTACTCTATCAGTAAACACGTGAATTACTTAAAATAAGGGAGTAAGACTACATGGTATGAAAGTTTCAGTCTTTCCCACCTCCTGTAGGACTCATTCATGTCACAAAGCTTCTCTGTATTTATAAAACTACAGCTTGCAACTCCATAATGAGCATCACAACCTTATTCTAAAAACAAAACCAAAATTGAATATGATACTGTATACAACATAAAGTAATTTTGGTTAGGAATTAATTCCGCTTAGAATTTGGTAGCCATATACAGAATGAATGAGGGCTATGGATGTTAAAATATTTGAAAGTAGTGCGCTGCTTCAAAAAGTAACATTGGCTTTAGGGGTATAAGCAAGCAAACTTGGTTATTTCAAATAAAAAACCCAGACACACCAGATCAGAAATAAGCATACAAATCCAAACCAAGTATAGAAGTACTCCATACCAGCAATATGACAGCAGTTTTCTAGAGTGATTTTAATTAAAATCATGACTAACTAAAACAAAATCTGTTTAAATCCCTGGATTCTTATATTTGTTTTTATTATTTCACAAACATACAAGGCAAATATTCTAATGAAGCCATACCAAAGTAAGTAATAAAAGTGTACTCACTCTTAGTCCTGGAAATCCAGGAGGACCAACACCACCAACAATTCCCTTCAAAGAAAATGAATTTTAGATTATCTGAATTTTACCATTTTAAAAAATTCCCAGTGATAAGATAAATAAAAGTGATCTGCAAAGCGAATCAGTTGGGATTTTTATAGAGAGTTCCTGAAGAATGACAGCTTATCACTGTATAGGTGAACATGCTTATTGAAATCCCTGATTGTGGAATTAGATCTCAAGATATTTGCATCATGAAATCATTCCTGCATTACCACAGAATATGAGATTTGTTACCATGATATTTAAAGTGGGAAGAAGAAAAAAGAATTTTTTGGGGGTGGAAAAAATCACCATGAGAATTTATTACAATTCCTTTGAAAGACAAATAGAACACCAGCTCAGTTCATAGAAAGACCGTCGCAAATTAAAGGCTACACTCTCTTTATGAAAAATTATTTCTTGATACAAACTACAACTACTTCTACTTTACGTAGAAGTAACAAGTTCAACGGTACTCTACTACTGCCTCTGTTGCACTCAAGTTTAACTCAGAGGCTAACATTCCAAACACCATGGAAAACAGTTGCCAAGTCTCTTTGCCCTGTGTGAAAGGGGTGTTGTAGCCCTCCAGGTATTCACAGGCTGTCCCAACACCTTGGACTTGCTACTCAATGGATGTCATACATAGGGTTCACTGCAGCCCATTGGCACCCACAGTGAAGGGGAATTTAAAAAGCAAATCTGAGCCCATTCTGAAGCTGTCCAACAGGGCATGGCTGCTGGGCATGGCACAGAGGACACCTTAGTGCTCTCCTCCCTCCTCTGGTGCCTACACACCTCCTCCAACCTGCTCCAAACTAACTACAGGAGAACTTGAATGCTCTAGCAACATCCTCCAAGGCAGACTGACATCCTCAGAGAATTGAGAGGGTGTTGTGGAAATGAAGGACGGCATTACTCTGTTAAGCAGAAGAAATTAGGCATGGAGACAAATGTCATTAGTGTCAAGTCAGCACATGGGAAGAAATGTCTTCCCTTCAAGTTCCTGCCACCACAGGCCTCCCAGGCAGCCCCTGCTCTCCACTGCCAGCTCACGAACAAGCACTGTAAATATCCCATTAGCATTGCAGCCCCCTGCAGCTGCAGCTCTGGCCCCTTGCCTGAACATGCCCCGCAGGGTGAGTTTTGGGGGAGGAGAGGAGAGGGGTTGCTGCCTGTCTGAGAAGGCAGCAAGATCAGCAGCTGTCTTGGCAGATTAGAAGGAACTTGTTTGCAAATGCTTGTGTTAAAACAGGCTTCTTTGTAAAGTGCAAGTCTGTAATTTCAGATCCAGGCTTTCTGAGCTTGTTTCTATTAAAGTACTGTTGTTCTGCAGATCTCGCGGAAAGACAATATCTGCTTTGTCGAGAATGGAGGGAGACTTGGGAGTACCAGGAGGGGAAGGAAGAACTAACCTTTTTATATCATTTGCAAAGCAGCTGGTGAAACTCACAACCCCTCAGAGGGCTTTCAAGATGAAAAGCACCACACTGACATCACCTGACATTCCCACAAGGGGAACTTTGCCTCAGGGACCAGAAATGCAAAATAATTTTTTCCTATGTTCCAAAATGCTGACACCAAACGTCGGTAAAACACCAGCAAAATTCATGTAAGCTTTTCTAAAGTAAGTTTCTAAGATCGGTGTCAGGAAAGGGCAGGCCTTCAAAAAGGAGACCATCTCTGCCCAGTTGCTGACTCTGGTGCGTACCAGAAAAACCTTCAGACACAAACTGACAGCAGTTTCCAAAGGAGCATCCAATAACAAAAGCAGATTCAAATCAGCTGCTCTTTTGCCCAGCACTTATTGCTGTTCCCTTGTCTGGCCCAAAGCCCTTCCACCGCTTTCTCGTATCAAAGGAAACCTGAGTTTGGAGTCTGCAGCCAGAGTTTCCCTACAAATACAGCAAGACAGCGAAGCTCCTTTGAGGGCAGCCAGTGAAGTGACGTGACTGTGCCACAGTTTGAATACCATAGCCTGCACACGCTGCCAAGGACAAAGCTGTTATCATACTGATTATAATGCACTAGAAGACATACCAGCATAATTGTACTCAGTAACAGTTCAAAGGACGAAATCAATTATCAAATGCACAAGCATACAAAAGCTAGGATTTTGGCACACATGCAGAATCCCATTTTCTTAAGGTGATCTTAGAATAATGGTTTAAATAAACAATGCAAAGTCATTGAAGACAAAACGTTCATCAGTAATGCAATGAGGACAGCAAGACATCCGATTCTCAAGGTAGTCAGCACATGCAGCAGTGGAAACTGCGTTCTCTCAGCAGGATTTTGGTTCTTTTCTCTCTCTTTTTTATACCACTGCTTATTACAGTACTATCCTAGCAATTTCCATGGAAAAGTAAGAGTCCAAAATTTTCCTGTGGACTTCAAGACATTGCTTTTGAGGCAAAAATCTCCTTTCCATTTGGGAGTGGAGTTAATATTGACTGTTACAAATTTTACCATGTTAATCAACACATAATTTCATACTTACAGGATTCCCATCTGGACCAGGGGGGCCTCTATTTCCAAAGTCACCTGGAAAACCCTAAAGCAGAAGAGAGGATGCTTGTTCTTTATTATCCAAGACACGCAGGGTAGTCTGAACACTGAATTCCTAGAGGTATTAGAAATTAGGACATCAGCAAGTGGATTCAGGGAGAGAGATGGAGGAATGGGAGAAGCAGAAAGCTTCAGCTGCACAGTTCAAATGAATAGAATAGTGGTATTTGTTTGTCTCCTAAAATCACAACCAAAAAAGATATAACTATACACAATGTAAGCATAGGGCAAAATCAGATGAGTGAATGCTTTAAGAGCAACATTAAACAAGTATTACTTGAATTGTTTGCTTGGAGTCTCTATTCCTATTTAGTATTTTTACTTCAAATATTTTTTCCTGTTACCTACAGCATTCACTAAAATATCTGTCTTATGTTCTTTCCTTACTCTTCCCCAAATATTAATGGTTGCAGTCTCAGTGTGGCACACGTTCATTAGAAATCAAATTTTTCATCTTTCTGGCACAACACTGCCCTTACCAATGTGAACACTTGCCTTAGTCTGCATCTAGAGACTGAAACAATAACTCAAACAAGACATGGAAAAGCCTCATTCATTTTATCAGAGTTTTGTCTTCAGAGACTAGATCATCAGGACAGGGGAGAAATCTGACTGGCCAAGTCAAGTGTCGAAGCTTGAAACAGAATTTCCATTTCTTCCTTGAGAAGCAAAAGGAACTGGAAATCCACCACTTTCCTGGCTCTAACCTTTCTTGCTTCCTCTCAGGATGTCACACATCGTTTTACTTCTTTCTGATGTTGCCCACTGCAGAAGCACATGAGTTGCTGGGGAAAAGTAATTCAGTTTTTGTTTGGGGTTTCTTTTTTGGTTGTTTTTTTTTTTTCTTAAATTAATTTTTATCAATGTACTATTGCCAGGCAGATCTCACTATTTCTCTGGAAGAGCCACATGAAGCTAATAGCAAACTCATGTGATTAGTTTGAAGCAGACCATGAAATATTTTCATAATTCCTATCACTGTATAAAGTTAGGAGAAAGGATGGAGCACAGGTCTACAAAGAAGTCAGCATCCTTCCTAATTACATTGTAAGGCCCATAGAAGAGCCTGTCACAAAATCTGCAAAATACCAAGCTGGAAAGGGATTCTGCCTGGAAAAAATCCAAGCTAAGGCACTCACAGGGAAGAGACTTTTCCTCGAAGTGAAAAATCTCGCACAGTATTAGAGTACTGAGATAATTGAGAGATGCATTGACCTCAAGAACTCAGCCGCAAAGCACCAGAGCATTACTAGTCCATCTCCATGGGGAAAAGGAGCAAATTCCATCCTTACAATAACTTTTAGATGAAATAATCTTATTTGTCTTTTCAATGTTTGAATGTCTTTTTATCCCTCCCTGTGTATCAGGAACAGTACTTGGAGGCATTAACCTTTCACCTCTGTAAGGCTGTGTTCAAACCTGCTGCAGGTCAAAGGTACAATTAATTTGGCCTTTTTAATCTATCTTGTTTGGAGGACATGCACATAGCTGTCCAGCTCAGGACTTAGTATAGCAGTGTCTTTCCTTAATGGAACGGGGGATATGCATCATCATACAATATTATATGAACAGCAGTCAGGAAGATGATGTAAAACTGCAGCAAGGAAGTGGAAAAATCATATCATAAACCAGAATAGTTTAAGCACTGCTTAAGCCATATTTGGCTTTAGTAATAACCTAAACTAAAATTTTATAAAAATTAAGGCAACTTTTTATGTGTATATATATATGCATACACACTGCTAAAACAATATGCCGAAACAACTTAATAGGCTCTTAATTCCCATCATCATGCATAACACTGTGATTTAATCTGAGACATGCTTAGCACTCCCTGTACCATCTTTTGGGTTGATTTTGGTTGGAGTTTTTTTTCTGCATTCTCCTGCAAATTCAGGAAAGCAAAAGATAGGAATGCCTCTCACAACAATGAAATTTTTATTCAGGATCCGATCATGGAACTCACAAATAATAATCTATAGCCATAATTGTAAGAGCTGACAGTACAGGTCTTTGTATCGTTACCATCTTATCAGTTAAACAGTAGAGGTTCATAGGTTAATGGTCAATAAAGCAGATTTCATTGATTCTCAATCTGTACACCACTGGCCAAGTTTTTCCACAACTCTGAAAATGTACTGTAAAATTTCACACATGCAAAATGGGTATTTGATGGTACCTATGTTGTTAAAAGCTACCAGCTGATAGGATGTAGACAAAGATTAATTTACTACCCTTTCCTTAATAGCATAATATTTTGGTTGTACTGCCTACCATGGTAGATGTTAGAAGCGGCAGAATTGCCATAACACATATGAATATCAATTTTTTTTAAAACCACACAAATGAGGCATCAAAAGCGAAATGGAGGATGCAACGGGACAGTTTCACCAGCCACCGGATCATAGATGCAGGTCACAGATGATGGCTTATATACAGCAGGAACCCAGCATAGCGTGAGTTACGAAAGGGACAGATTACCCACATCATCATAACCCCATTCTCAACAGCATGTGTCTTCTAACTGACACTGATAAAGCTTAGTAAGTAGAAAAATTAAAGGAAAATGCAACATAGAAGAACAGTCAGAAAAGTCTAAAATTGGAAGTAATACAATAATACTACTGTGCAATAAGTGATTTATTATGCCAATATTATAATTTAACATTACTATAAAGCATACAAAGGACGACTATTCATTATTTTAATATAAAACAGAACCTAACTGTTTTTACAGTTACAATGGACTTGATTAATAACTTCTTGGTATAATTTACAAGGTCTGCTCTGTCACATTGACCGCTGGTTGTAACTAATCCCATATAGAAGAAAACTATGTAAAAACATACCCACAAACGCGGCCAAACTATGTACGTAAAAGCACTATGCATCATACTAACAGGACAGACAATGCATTAAAAATACTGCAGAACTAGCCAAATTTCATATTACAAGCATACAATGGAAAGAAATTGAACACATATGCTTTTACTATGAAATATTTTCTTTAAAGCATATTGTGTGCAAAACTAATCTAAAATTCAAACTAATCCTCAGTCTGTAATCTTCACAATAAAGATTTTGGTAATTGAATATTTTGTTCCATTTCAAATATGCCAGAGATGTTACAAATATGAATAACTATTCAATAAACCTGCTAAGCAGGAGCATTTTGAATTGTAAGCGTACAATCCCTTGTACGATCCACTTTTCTAATACTTTTATATTACTTTCTAAAAAATGACATCATATTTGGGATCTGTTTTCTTTCAGAAGGATCTCTGCCACTCAGACTATTTTTTCCCAAGTATTATTATTGACAGAAGTTTTGTCCAAAGAAATAAGTTGCATCCTAGAACACAAGGCGAGGAGCCTGACTTCAGGTACTATGCAATTCCCATGCCAAATTTCCTTTAGTGATAGTGCCCTCCCCCACAGCACTGGCATTGTTAACTCCGTGACACTGTGCCAAAAGACGTTGTTATCACAGCTATCATGCCTGGGGTTACAATAACACACATTCTCTAAGCTTGTGATCCAGCAAAGTACTTCAAGACAGGTTCCCATGTGATTGCTCTCCTGGTTTGGTCCCTGTATTAGTAGCCTTTAGTCAAATAAGTACTTTATAGATCATAGAAGGGATTTGGAATGAACCTTGGGATTGAGGAAATGACATTACAGAGCAATCAGTACTGAATGAAGGTAATCATGGACATAGTGCAGAGGTGCTTTTTTTGGTGCTCTGTCACCTATGTGAAACCTCTCTGAATTGACTTATATAAATAAAAGTCCTTATCAGAGCATAGCCTGGCACTGATAGAAGTTGTGCTCTTATTGTAAACGAAAAATAACTGCTTACCACAGCATGCGCAGCACCAACTGTTACGAATTGAAACAAACTACTACACCGGCAATCACAAGCTCCAGTAAAACCTGCCACTGAGAATGAGATTATAATGCAAAACATGTTTTCAGAGTACCCTGCTGTCACCTCCTCTTCCTTTTCCACACCGAGCACAAGCCTTTGCCTTCCATTCAGGCTCTCCTTAAATGTTGCATGTGACTCACCAGCATGACACGCTGCCAACTACTGCGAGGTACTGATGGCACAGACCCCCTTCTTGCCCAACACTCAAACTAGCATTTGATTCAAATTATAAGCAAACTACAATATGGTCAACAAGCACAGGAGCACCCTGTCCTGCTAGCTGAATAATGAAAAGACAGATTCTTTGATTTTATACCTTAATAATTTGATAGCAGCTTCAGAAAGAGCAGTCTATCAACTTAATGATACTTTTCTCTGCTTGCCTTTCTTTACATCAAAAGGAACTCTATTGAAGGTTAGTGCCTTTTTTGGCTGGTGTTAGATCACACAGAAAACAAAACATAATTAAACACAATCCTCCACAACTTTCATAGCCTACATCAAGGGCCAAACAATGGTAACTGCACTACCACTGCTGAACAAGCTTGTTCAACATGCTAGATGAAAGTCATCTGAACTGCTGAGGGCAACTGAGTGCACAACTGGAGAATGCTATCGCAGTTTCCAATCTCAAACCACAAGCAAGTTAAAATTGGAAACTCCTAGATAGCTTCAAAGACCTAAAATAACAAGGTTGCAGCAGAAAACAAAACACTTGGCATTGAAGATATACCACAGGAAATATATAAACCTTGATAATGTATACTTGGCAGATTTGTGTTTATTCTCAACTGTAGAAATATATGTTGAGGACAGCTTTAAATTACCATGGTCCAGAAATATCAGACATTAGAAGCAGCTGATTTGCATTCAAACCAACACCAAAATCAGACCTATGAAACTTGCATCATATCTGTACCTTGTGCTAACACTAACTTTACAGAATATATTTATGTTTCTGTCATCTTTTAACCCTCAGGCGGCTGATATCAGGAACCAGCCACAAGGCTCATCATGTTAAGCCTTCCTCACTTCAGAATAGTTACAACTTCAGTAGTTACAACCTGCACAGAATTTGCAGTACTGCAAAGTACTAACTGGAAACAATAGAAAGTCATCTATGGAAAAAAATAAAACTATCATTTTTCAGCTGAGGAAAGTTACAGAGTGAATTACAGGTGCATTTACATCGGCAGCAGAAATTGTAACAAGTGTTAGAAGCTTTACCTGCCTCCCTTTAGGACCTCTTTTTCCATGGAAGCCTGGGATGCCCTGAGAAAGAAATAACCCATCATAAGTAGGTTTTCTTTTCTTTAGTAGCTTAAATTCAAGTAATTACACCCGCATTTGATTGAAAAAGACAATGTGAGAATCAGCACCATAAAAAAAAAAAAA